>JABXWE010047920.1:0-16084 GCA_014611495.1 Limonius californicus
ACACGTTAAGACTATCTCTGATATATTAATGTCCTACTAAGTGTATAAAGCCTTAATGGAAATCATTTTGCAAATGAATCCATTAGGTCATTGAAATATTAAGACTATCCTGATATATTAATGTCCTACTAAGTGTGTAAGGCTTTAATGGAAATTATTTAGCTAATTAATACATTAGGACATATAACCTTTAAGACTATCCCTGATATATTAATGTCCTCCTAAGCGTTTGAAGCTTTAATGGAAATTATTTTGTAAATTAAGAGATTAGGATATTAAAACACGTTAAGACTGTCGCTTATATATTAATGTCCTATTAAGTGTGTAAGGCTTTAATGGAAATTATTTAGCTAATTAATACACTAGGACACATAGCTTTTAAGACTATCCTTTATATATGAATGTCCTCCTAAGCGTCTGAAACTTTAATGGAAGTTATTTAGTAATTTAAGAGATTAGGATATAAAAACGTTAAGACTATCGCTTATATATTAATGTCCTACTAAGTGTATAACGCCTTAATGGAAATCATTTTGCAATTGAATCAATTAGGACATTGAAATATTAAGACTATCCTCGATATATTAATGTCCTCCTAAGCATCTGAAGCTTTAATGGAAATTATTTTGTAAATTAAGAGATTAGGATTTTAAAACACGTTAAGACTATATCTGATATATTAATGTCCTACTAAGTGTATAAAGCCTTAATGGAAATCATTTTGCAAATGAATCAAATAGGTCATTGAAATATTATGACTATCCTGATATATTAATGTCGTACTAAGTGCGTAAGGCTTTAATGGAAATTATTTAGCTAATTAATACATTAGGACATATAACCTTTAAGACTATCCCTGATATATTAATGTCCTCCTAAGCGTCTGAAGTTTTAATGGAAATTGTTTTGTAAATTAAGAGATTAAGATATTAAAACACGTTAAGACTGTCGCTTATATATTAATGTGCTACTAAGTGTATAACGCCTTAATGGAAATCATTTTGCAAATGAATCAATTGCGACATTGAAGTATTAAGACTATCCTGATATATTAATATCCTACCAAGCGTCTGAAGCTTTAATGGAAATATTTTCAAGGTAATAGATTGGGACATCGAAATGCTAAGGCTATCTCTCATAATCAAAATCCCACAAAAGCTTGAATAAAAATAATTTTTCAAATTAATGGGTTAGAAAACCGAAACCTTTAGACTATAGCTGATATTCTAGAGCCTCCGTTCCCAACACTTCAAAGGAAATCATTTTGTGAATTAATACATTAAAACTTTTGACCATACATTTATTAACAAAAAATGTTTGTTTTCATTTATACTTTAAGCCCTAGAAATTTGTCCCTGCAATTCATTAGCACCCTGTATATATTGCTATGAATTTTATTATTAATAATAAATTATTTATCATTTAATCGCCCCACGTTGGCAGCAACCATATAAATGCTATGTATTTAATAATTAATTAAATAAATAAATTATAACAAAATTAATTTTGAGTTGGGCGCCAAATTTGAGTGTTCTGTCTCAAATTAAATAACATAAATTACTATCATAGCATCTAAATAAACTCATTATCTCAGGGAATTTCATCGTGGCTCCACCGGTTAGATAAATAATTATAATATGAAAATTGTTCATAATGTTTTAAAAGTAAACTTAAATTTAAACTTATCTTTTTCTTATTGCGTCACTCTGGCCATGATCTAGACACCACTCGTTGTAATTTCTGCAACACCTGCATATTTATACCGCTTGCACGTCTCGTTGTATCGGCCGGAACTAGTTGAAATTAACGGTGACAGCTTCCAGTACGCAAAATTCCAAGTTTGTGAAACAAAACCACTAGATTACTATAATTGTTCAGTTAAGTGTTCCAATTTGATAAGGTAAGTTCTTTTATTCTTATTACACTGCAGGATTATTATATTTTATAAGTGAATAAAAATTTTAATTTTTTATTTTTCTCTTTCGGTAAATTCCACAAAGAAGCACACTTCAATTAAATTATGATTTGGTAAATTCTTTTGTCATTAAGCACTATCGTTCAATTAAAACACAAATTCTGATAACACTTTATATTCATAAACTTTTCAAACTTTTGTCAACAAAGTTACATAACCTATCATAACTTTTTATACAAAATTAAATTGTGCACTCATAGAAATTGCGTGCATTCAGTTCGATGACCAAAATGGAACTTATTTCAAGTTTTCTTGACAGAGACCTCTACAGAAACTAACAAAATCACATCGTTTCTTAGCGACGTCTAAAAAAACAAGGGCCGAATTTGAAACAAAAGCAAGTAAATGTTCTAGAACATTTTATAATTAAAATTAAAACAATTAATATTAAGCTTATAAATAAACCTATCGAAAAACTAATTTCATAATTAAAATCCCTGAATTTTTTAACAAATTTTGATACCCCACTTGCCATATTTGAAATGACAAAACTTTACACATTAAAGAAAATTGTTACTATTTGCAACATTAACATCAAAATACAACAAAATTAACTAAAACACAATCCTTAGATTATACTACATGTTTTGTAACACATTATCATCCCATTAAACAAATATATTCAAAATAAATGACCACATTCTAAATCTTAACCTATAAACTTTAGAATTTCTATTCAAACACAAATATCATTAAATAAACAACATAAATCAACAAAGAAACCTAATAAAAACCTTCCTATAGATAGTATGAAACTTATTTGGCTAATATAAAACATATTGTAACAAAATTATATATAATTCAACGATAAACTTAAATTAACTGCTATCTTTAAGTTTTAGGGCTCTGGTACAGTCCAAAAAGACCCCCATCATCAACCACAACAAGTATTTGGTCACACATAAGGATTTCAAATAGCCAAACACTGCAAAATCTCACATGGAGTCCACATTTCCTAAAATGATGTAACGTACGAAGTATCGGAAACACATCTTACATAAAACAGGTTTATAAAAACATTTTTAACCATACTATTTCATTAATTGATATAAATTACGACATTGTTAATCTATTTAGACTATGTTTCAGGTTAAATTAAGGAATTTAATACCAATAAATATCCTTTTAAAAATATAACAGTCCTTCCGAAGGTATTTTAGTGTAAATTAAGGCATGATAAGTACATATAACAATAAGTTAGTGATAATTACATTAATTTAATATAAATATCATGGCAATATATATATATATATTATTTGCTTATCTACATTGAATTATAATTTACAAATAATTGTTTGTCATTGGAAGTTCTCCTAATGTGATTTTATTGTCATTTATCATATTAAACAAAGCTGTTATTTTAAACTTGCAATACATTTGTAACATCCTAGTAAATTATTTTGCTTATCGGTAGTTTACACATTTGTCCACGTTTTACGTTTGGTTAAATTGCAATCAGGCATTAGTAATGCTCAACCACATGTAAATTTCGTATAGAGTTCCTCGTTTATCCCAATTTTATTCTTTAAATTTGTAAAATATCCTGATATTTACACATTTTTGAAACATCACAAGAAAAAATCAACATTCAAACCTAAAAATTCAAAATGGAAAATTAGTCAGTACATTGCATGCAAACAAAACAAACGTTTCTCTTGCAGTAACCATTCTCAAACATGTGTGGTGGGAGCTCAGCTGGCAGACCGCTAGCTTTCTGGAAAAAACTTCGATTACGGCTTGGGTGAAATTCCTTAACATACAACGCTAGTTAATAAAGAACTTGTACAGCAACCCACCATAGACAATTGCCCAATCCAAGAATAAAATAACCCAAGTTCTGATATTTGATTTCAAAAGCATTTATTTATGTCGTAATCCAAAAACAGCTAAGGAAAAACTTAAAACAGAAAATTGCCAGATCACTTTTGTACAAGCAGCTGTTCCTCTGACTACCATTAGTGACAGAAAAATGGCATATCTATACATTCGAACTCGAACTAGTAGATATTTTTTAACCAATTACTGAATAATCAACAAACTAGAAGTCAGTGTCGGTCAGTTGTCCCTAGAAGCGTCGCGCTTTAAATTACAAACGTTAATAGCTCGTTAACTACTCCATAAATCTAGTAATCGCCCACATTATTAATTTGTACTGATTTGTACTACAATGTTGGTTTTTTAGTAGGTGCAAATGAGTGAAAGTAGTATACCAGACAAGTATGCAAAACTTTTAATCACTAAAGCTTTGTTTACAGTGATACTAGTTGTGTTTTTGAGGTATGTAGTTGCTTGTAAATGGAACTAAGGTGCCTTGAATATACCATTGACAGGTTCCTTACTATGAGGAATGAAGATAACTTTTGTCCCTTCTTTTTCTAACTTGCGTAAATGTAAGTTAGAAACAACCATGGAACCGTTTAGAAAATACAGCATAAAATATCTAACTCACTATTTAATACTAAGTATTTTAGAACAAAAATGTTGTGAATGTGTTTGTTGGATTGCCATTTTTTAATACTCACAATATCGTGAATGGTATTTTTTGCTAGTGTTATTCTGAATTTTTTGCTTTAACCTCGATTGTTAACTTATCTTTTGTTGACCCATTTTCCAATTTTAACTACTCAAAATAATACTAAACGCGACTTTTGCTGCCTCTAATTTGGCTTACCCGGATCTACGCTTTAAAGTAAATTAAGGGGGATTAATTTAAATTAAATTAAAAGAGATTAAAGGAGGTTATAGTTTCAGATAGTTTTTTCCTTTACTTTTAGAAGTTACAAATACCTAGACCTAGATTTCCCTAATGTACTCTACTTTACATTTACACGTGAGGTATTCCAAATTTTGCTTTAACCTTGTTCGTTATATTTTCTTATGTTGACTCCTTTTCCGCTGTTTAGCCCCTCCAATTAATACTAAACGAGACTATTTGCGGTCTCTAATTGGTCTACCCGAATCTACGCACTGAAATAAATTGCAGTAACTTAAATTACATTAAAATAAGTGAGATTAAATTTTACCATTCGTTTATTACTTTTAGAAGTTGCAATTTCCTGGACCTAAATTATCCCTAATGTACTCTACTTTGCAGTTGAATGTGAGATTTTTTTAATTTTAACTTTAGCCTCCTAGTTAGATTGTGCTAAGTTGACTCCCTATGAGCAGTGTTGGGTAAGATACTTTTTTTTTGTATCTAGATCCAGATACAGGTACTTCTAAAAAAGTGTATCTAGTTACAGATACAAGATACATTTTACTACGTGTATCTAGATACAGATACAAGATACTTTAAAATGTATCTAGATCCTTCTCAGATACAAATTAGATACCTACTTTAAAAAATTACACTTCCAGAAATGGAACCGCGCATAAACCATGATAATATTATTTTTAAAGAAAATCTGACGGAATTTAGGGTTGTTAACAAATCGATAATAATAATAAGACACAAAATAAGTACTAGAGAACATTTTATTGGGATAGCCATCCAGTATCGCTGGCACTTCCAAAAAAGCACTTTCGTTATCATTCATTCTTCTAATTGTAGCACAAGAATTGATTCTGTACTTGTCCACTACTTTTATTTATACTGAGAAAACTTCAAGTTTTGTCAAGACTTTAGATAAGCCTACCGCTCGGTTATTACTTATAAGATTTGCTTGGAAATTCCCAATATCGAAAACAGCAAGGGCGGTTATTGTAATTTGTATAGCCACAATAGATAAATGTATACTTAAAATCTTAAGCTTCTTACAGATCTTATCTCCTCAAAATGGGAATGTTTGAATGCTTATTACCATTACCTATCTTAAGACGTATTTGGGTTTTTCTGCTAAAAGTAAACCCTAAAATTTAAATGTCCAAAAATGTCCTAAATTTTAAATTGAAGAAATGTTTTAATAAAATTCGAAAACTACATAAAATAAATTATAATTCTTGAATGTATCTAGGATCTTTTATTGTTTAATGAAGAAGATACCGCTTAATAGGATCTAGATACAGATACAAGATACAATTTTATAAACGTATCTAGATACTTGAATAGTATCTAGATCCAGTATCTAGATACATGTATCTAGATACTACCCAACACTGCCTATCAGCTTTCCAGCCTGTCAGTAAAATACTAAACGCGACTATTTTATTCCAGTCAGGAGTGAGTCCCTTGATTGAAGCTATGCTTGACTGCCTGTTGCAGCCGAGAAATATTTTCTTGGAAGTTGGCCGCAATTGGGAGTATTATCATCGATTTGAATTTTTATGGCCGTATAACAAGAGTTTCAGTTTTTGGTTGCGACGGCTTGAAAAGGTCGCTACCTGCTTCCTACCCTTGCCGTTTGTACCCAAAAAGCGCCCCTAGATGGCTACCTGCTTGTACAGTTTTGCATTAATTTGCAGCGAAATGCCCCCGTTTTAATTTCTATTTATAATTTATTTTATTGACTACAAATACTACCAAAGACTACAAAAGACTATTTAAGCCTTCCATCACTTAGCTTTTTACTGCGTTTGCTGCTTTTCCCTCCGTCCTGTTGTTTTTTTTGTCGATCGTTTATCTTTCACCTTTGGTCGATCGCCAGGTAGAGTCGGTAGCGTTCCTACTTCCTACACACACGCACTGGAATTGCACACACGGGCACTTGATAGTTTGCCCCCAAAATATGTTTTAAAGTCTCCCTAAACAATTTTGCTCGAGAGTGCCCAAACTACGTCCGTTCCCGAGGACGTCGCAATTGCTTCAAAAAAAAGCAACACGTGTAAATAAAAAAAATGCCACCACTTTACTACTTGATAACATAGTTTGTAACGGTATTTTCGCCTAGGTCGTCGCAACCCATTATACACCAGTCTCGGGAGTTTATATTTCGCGTTGAAATGCTACGCATGACTGAATTAACAAGACAGGATTTCCGGCGATTGATTCTGTGCTTCTGAGAGGAAACGAACGTGTCGATAAGTGATCTCCCGTAAAAGCATTTCGCTTAGAGTAATCTCCATTTTCAGGGAAGATCATCCTTTGTGACGTGATCATTTGTTGATGGTGTGATTACGTTGACGACAGTTTTTGTCATTATATTCGACGTGTCGTTCTTTTCTTGATTTTTGTCGTGTCAATCGTAGATTCCGATTGGTAAGTTTCTTTGTCTTTAAATTTATAGCTATCCTAACTTGTACTTGTATTAAAAATTAGACAACTTGGAAACGGTAAAAATTAATCAGAAGAATTGGTGCCTTCTATGGATAAGATCTGCTGTCTGCAAGAAACGGGAATTCGAAGTTATTCCGGCCGCCGAACCGAGAGCACGTGCGAAGTTGTAGCTGTTTCTGGAATTCCCGAAACCAGTTTAAATCAGGGAAGTGCACATTTATGTTTACTTCTGATAATTTCGAATTATTGTAAATAATCTTGTGTTTTGTTTGAAATTATTTATACCTTGGGATAATTAAGAACTACGTTGTCATTGTACAGAGTGTTACAACGATTTTACAATCAATGATTCTTTAGATTGTTAATTGTACAAGTATTCGAGTACATAATCACGGTAGTTTCACTGTATATACAGCGTGCGTCAACTGAAGTGGTAGTATTGCGTTTTGTTCGGGTTTCACAGCGTTTATTTTAATTCTCTTCGAACTATGCTGTATTCCGAGAGGCCTTTCGAGATTAGAGTGTAGGACGCGGGATTTGAGGGCGCTGGTTTGAGTTGGAAAACGCAGTATTTTTACTCTTCCTTGGTTCAGTTATTTTGGGCTGTATTGAGTGATCGCGTACTTGTGTACCGATACAGGTTACGCTTGTAATTATATTTATTATTGTTGCAAACTTGGGATATATTTACATACTACTTATTTATTTATTTTTGTTCATATTAAATATTATTGCTGCAATTGTGTTTGTTATTTATTTTTACCTATCATCGTCTCTGTAGTATAGTATTAAGTAAGTATACACTGTGGGTACGGCTAACCTATCAACATCTGCGTTAATGGTAGCGGATTCTTTTTTTAGTCGTTGGCGCCCTTTCTTTTCCAGGAAATTAACAACAAAGTTAATTAATAAATTTATTCGAGCAAAGTGGTGAACCGCCCATCTTCGATTGAGGTTCCGGGAGGCTATCATTGACAATTATTTACTTACTTAATTGAACATTATCAGCAGGCGTCACAAGTTTTTCGTTTCTCTGGATGTGGAGACGTGGTGCGACACTACTACATGCTTGTACGTTTTGAGTAATACAATAATGTACCCAGGTGTAATCAGTTGGACCTATCAACCAGATCACTAATTGTGATTCAGAGATCGACATTTTACAATTCAACAGCGGACAAAATTGTATACCAGGTCGCAACAAGCCTTGAAGAAAAAACTGCATGTACAGCAGTATTTGTCAATATCGCACAGGTATTTGATAACGTGTGGCATGGTAGATTAATATATGAAACTAAAAACACCCTTCCCAGTCCATATCAGTTACTTTTAAAATCCTACATTACCGAAATATACTTTGTTATGTGATTTTAAAATTTGCCGCTACACTTTATTAATTCCGTAATTTCTTTGCCGCTTCGTTGGAATGAATATCGCTGTTCTAATTGAATTCTTATTTTGGGTTACTATTTTCGTTATTTTGTTTTGACTTTGAAAATTTAGTTAACGTTATTTTAATTAGAGATCGTATTTTCGGTATTTTGTTTTGTCTTTCGAAGTTCGAGAAATGTGTCAATAGTTCTTTGTGTTAAAGTCGCAAGCTTTGTTTTCTTCCGCGTTGAACTCGAACGCTTCCTGGAACTCGAGTGTCACAAACAAATTCTTTTTCTAGAACATTCCAGAAGATTTCGTAAGGTTGTGCAATATCATTTGGAGAGAAGTGCAGGCCCCATTGCTTCTTGGGTTAGTCCATTTTCCATCCTTGAGGACTCCGGTTGTCCGTAAGCTCGATCAATCGGCAATCGTAATGACGTAAACTGCTGCAGGGGCGGCTCGGTTTTTTTGTGAGGGGTATCATTAATGTGTGTTCCGTTTCGCTGTTGTACCAAGGGGTATCTAACAGACTGTCGGCTATTGCCGGATTAATGGGAACAACTTGATTCAACCCCAGAAAAAGGCAATTCTTTGGAGAATTGACAAACCGCCTTTCGGCGGATCAACATCAACTTCAAAACCCAGCTCCCGTTGCTCTGCGGCTTTTGTACCATCAAGGAGTCCCGTTTCCGGTATCAACTCTGCTCCGAAGAACGTGGT
Organism: Limonius californicus; assembly: GCA_014611495.1. Lineage (NCBI taxonomy): Eukaryota > Metazoa > Arthropoda > Insecta > Coleoptera > Elateridae > Limonius > Limonius californicus. The sequence continues at coordinate 9,222 of JABXWE010047920.1, forward strand.
CTTCCTTCTCTTCGATTTGTTTGGACCCTGCATCTGGTTGTGCCTACAAAATTCAAGGTAAAGAAAAACTTCGTTTTGTGCTTGTGGAAAGTAACTTTCGGCTTGGCACGCGTATCTTGCAAAATTCAAACGTATTGACCTTTTTTTTTTGTTATATTGATAAAAATATTAACAGTGACTTGAAGCCACTGTTCGTTTTGTATTAATTATATACAGACTCTCATTTTATGCTATTATTTCTGTAAACTTGCGCAACTGGGCTACGCAGTTACTGAAATCATTTAAATGTAGCGTTGGCACCAGCGGCGTAGAGTTGTATGCGAACGTTCGAAATTATTACTGTTTGTGTTCTACGTTATAAAGTTGCCTCTCATTGCTATATATTTTTTTTATATGTTCTGTGCCATTTTTGATAGTTCATTATATTTGTGTTAAATTCCGCAAGTCTTTTATTACTGTGTTCTGAATATTTATGTAAGGATTTTGCAAGCTTTAAGATACAGGTAAAGGCACAATAAAGATGAGTCCGATTCCCGTAGCTGTTGGTCCTTGGCCTTTCACAAGAACCTTGTAACCAGCTGGATTTGAAAGGTGGCGCCCACTTATTTCGACGCATCCTGTACACAACTTTAAGCATTTTCTCTATAAGCAATTTCAGCGAACCTCCCCTACTCCTCTGAGCAAGCCGCAGGCCTTTACCATCTTTTTTTGTTTGCGGGTCCAAGAAAAGCGCGTTTGGCCGTACCGAAAATTTCTTAGCAGGCCATCGTGCGATTTTCTCTGTTCCATAATTCTCGTAGCGAGAATTGGACCGTAACAAATTTGGCGCCGCAACGTGAAACTTTTTTTGGCCCGTAACAACTTACAAATAGAACACAATACTGCTTACTCGAACTACTGCCAAGTGAAATCAGGTGTTCCACAAGGAAGCGTCCTAGGTCCACTGCTATACCTAATTTATACCTATTACAAACACCACCACCATCGCTACCTTTGCGAATGACACGGCCTTATTACCAACAATTCACGATCCAGTTATAGCATCACAACAATTTCAACATCATTTAAACCTCCTTTAGCATTGGTTCAACAATTCGAAAATTAAAATAAATGGACAAAGTCAGTACAAGTTGCATTTACTACGAAACATGTAATCTGCCCACAAGTTACGTTGAACAGTGTTCTAATGCCAAATCAAACAGATGCAAAATAGCTGGATTTATATCTCGACCAAAAATTAACGTGGCAAAGGCTCGTTAAAACGAAACGACATAAGTTAAACTTAAAACTGCGACAACTCTTCTGGCTACTGGGTCATAAATCCAAGTTATTCATAGACAGCAAGCTCCTACTCTACAAGTGCATACAAAATCTCATATGGAGATATGGAATTCAACTGTGGCCCCCGAATTCCAAAATCATTCAAAGATTACCATCAAGGGTCCTGCGCTCCATAGCCAATGTACCTTGGTATGTTTCCAATTTGAGACTGTACAGCGATCTACAAGCCCAGTTTGTAGCGGAAGAAATTCAGAGAGTATCAACTCTGTATCATCAAAGATTAGAGGGACATGAAAATAGATATATTGCAGAATTGACAAACGTAACAAGACGGCGCAAACGACCGTGGCCATCCGATCTACCACAGCTCATGGACGAAGACAATTAAAATCACCAGCATCCCACAACGGTATTGCAAGAGTATCGTCACTGGACGAATTCTCATCCTACAACATATTTAATTATTACACAACTTAATAAAGTAGATTGTGAATAAGCAGAGTAAAATTTAAAAAAAATGTGTAGTCAGAAGTCACAATTTGGTGGAAAAATTAATCTAATTTTGTCTCATATTTCTGCAGTAAAGAAGAAGTGATTTCCAAACGATTCTACTTGTGTACTTCCGTTAACAAGGGTGGAAACCCACTTTACTATAGTTGAGCTTGTTTGTTATGATGTGTTTAACACTTCCGACACTAATTTGTAAATTGTCTTTCTGAATAAGGGCATTAACTTTTTTTTCATTTTCATGATTAACCCACGTTGCAACTCGTCATACATGGGCAGGCTCATTTTCTATAACAGTTCTCCCGTCTCTAACAGATTTTGACAACCCTGATACCCGACTATTAGAAATACATTTATCGGCGAATTGTGCTCGCAATATTGTAAGAATTTTAGTCAAATTTACGCCTTCATTCGCAAGAAATTGAATACTATGCCTTGTCCCACGCTAAAATAAACAGAACTTTCCGACATCGCAGTGTGATTGTAAAAATAATATTTTGTAAATGTAAACATTCTAGTGAAAAATATTTCAAAATACTATTATATTGTAAATAATGGATTATTTGTTAATAATTTAAAACTGGGGCATTGCTGGTGATCTGTGGTCGTATTTAAATAAGAATAGAGCAATGTTATTGTACAAATTAGGAAAAATATAGATATGATATATCGTAAAATATATACATGGTGTTCTATTTATAAAACAGCCAGCAAAAATAATTAATTGATGGATAAAAAAATAATACTAAAACACTTCCTACCGATTTTATCTTTTCTGTCGAATATCATAGAAGGTAAATGCTAGCCCATGAAAAGCCCTGTATATTATTGTTTACTCAAATCAAACAATGGTAATTCTTGCTTAAAGTAAATACTTCTAATATAATATTCTGTGTTAATCATAATTTATTTGTCCGATTTAATAGTTTAAACCCAATCAATTAGAAATTATTAACAATTTACTCTTGAAGAATAGCTAGAAAGCTATAGTTTCCGGAAGTAACACAGTAACAAGAATTACTAAGCAGTTTATCATGCAAACTGATTACCTGTTTCTTTGCAATGAATTTGATTAATTTTTAATTCAAACTTTAATCAGAATTTAAAAAATAGTTTAAATCGTACCACATGTTTGGATACAGTAAGAGAGTATTCAGCTAGAAAGTTTAAAATTTTGCTTGGAGTAATAACTCAACAGAGAACAAATATTTCACAGCATGTCACCAACAATTTTTATATGAATCTTATAATTGTGAGATTAGTATTAATCAGAAAAAAGTGATCTTCATACAGTTTACTCGCCCCGCATTAAAAAACAAAACTGGGAGTTAACTTCTAAGTTCTCACCAAAGCAAGTGGTGAAAAAGACGCAACAAGTTACATAATGCCCGCAAATGTGGAGCAGCCAAGAAGAGGAGCCGAACTATCACTTGTATTACTTTCGTATAACATTGTTTTGGGTTCACGTCACTGATTAACTTCGCGGGCATACATTAATGTAAATTATAGGTTTCCAAGTATGCATATACAAATAACCTGGTTATTTAAATGATTTAAATCATTGTATTCGCTAATAGCGCCTTCGGGGCATGCATTATATGGACGTACATATATGGCATGGATTTTATGTTTTGTAAACATTTAACGTTAAAAATGTATTAGAACGTTTCACGGACGATTTACAGTTTCTTCTCTAGTTTTATGATCCAATTGTATAGTCATTCTGGAATAAATTAATAGAATGTTTAATGAAGTTTAATGAGCATTTGAACATATTAATGCCTTACCTTTTTTTACTATGAAAGTATTATCTAATGGAAGATGTTAACATGCCAAGCAGGTGGTACAGTGATTACGATGAGTCACTACCTGTTGCAGGTGTACTACTAATGCTGTAGTGGCAATAAATCAGGACCTGTAGTTGTTTTGTGATTACCAGCGAGGCTAAGGCGAAACTCATTCAATCGCAGATACCTTTTCATACAGTGAACCAATACCTTCAGGTGATGTATCTTTTTTACGCATGTGTTGCGTGTTTATAGTATCACAGACGTTGAGAACCTACAGCTTAATATGGTTTCTGAACCGCGAAAAGTGTAAACATTTCAAAGAATATTATTTTAACGGAATGTCTTGCTGGTGTCTCATTGCTTTGCCAAACAGTTGTGAACAATATTATCTAACCTGCAGAGTCGAAGTTCAAAGCGCTGACTACCTGTATATATCTTGTAATCATCACAAAAAATGCGATGGGTCACAACCTGTCGCATATACGTTGTGTATACTACAGCTAGAATATATCAATATCTGAATCCGTTGTGTAATTAACAAAAGGAGTTGGATGGGCGACAACCAGTCGTACATAATTTATTGACACGGCATCTACAACGTGACAGTACCTATATCTGTTGCGTAATTATCGAATGAACTGCGATTGATACATTATTGAAACGGTTGCTACAATGCGTATCTATTGATATATCAATATCTGAATCCGTTGTGTAATTAACAAAAGGAGTTGGATGGGCGACAACCAGTCGTACATAATTTATTGACACGGCATCTACAACGTGACAGTACCTATATCTGTTGCAATGTTACAATGCGTATCTATTGAGGAATTACACAAAAATCCACAATGGACGGCAACTTGCGGCCGATAACTTTATGGATACTGCAGCTACAATGACGCAATGTTTATATATATATATATATTGCTTAATGATCAAAGGGACTACATTAGATTACAATCTATGCTAGATATACTACGTATACTGCAGCTGAAAATTGCAATACGGTTATCTGTTATGGGATGCTAAAGGGGCTACCATGGGTCTTAACTTGCTGCAAATACACTCGTTATTTATACTGCAAGTGCATAATGTCCATACTTGTATTGTAGGGGGTTACAGCACTGATATGTGGTAGGGCGGCTACAATATGTCCTTTTCTGTTTGTACTGTGTAATTACGAAATTGGCTATGATGAGTCGCAACCTGTCGTAGATACATTATTAATATTGCCAAGCTTCTATCTGTTGCGTACTTATCAAAGTAGTTACTTTTGTATTGCAACGTATATCAAATATACACTTGATGCTGTACTTGTACTTGCCAGTACCTGCCCCTGTGGTGTGTGTAACTGCAGCTACAATAACGCTATTCGTGTATCTGTTGTGTAACTACTAAAAGGGCTATGATCTATTTTAAATACGGCAGCTGCAATTAGTCCTGAACTGTAACTTGCATGTGATTACCAAGTTTAGCAACGATGGGTCATAACCTGTTGCCAATACATGACCGATACGCTATAATGAGTCAGTACAACTACCAAGGCTACTACTATGGACCACGATGTGTCACAAATACGCACGCTATTATTGCTTCAGCTACAATAATCCTATACATGTATCTGTTGTGTAATTACCAATGGGAATACTACGGGATCATGACCTGTTACAGATACATACAATATTGTTGCTACAGCTACAATAAGTCGAAATTGGTGTCTGTTGTGTAATTACCCAAGGGGCTACTATGGCTCATGAGTTATCACAGGGATGGACATCATTTCTATTGCAGTTATAATAAGTCGATGTCTGTATCTGTTGTGTAATTACCAAAGGGGCTACTATGGGTCATGAACTGTTATAGGTAAGTCCATTATTTTCACTACAGCTACATTGAGCCGATTCTTGTATCTGTTGTGCAACTACCAAAACGGTTAATCCATAGATACTCGTATATTTTAAATACAGCAGCTACAATGAGTCCTGAGATATATCTAGTATATGATTACCAAATTTGCAGCTAAATACGTTATAGATACGGTCACTATAATGAGCCAGTACTTGTGCAATTATGAAGGAGACTACTGTGGGTCGCGATCTGTTACAGACACATATGTAAGTTATTATTACCACATTATGGGTCATGAGCTGTCATAGGTACGTCCATTATTTTTACTGCAGCTACAGTAAGCCCATACTTCTATCCGATGTGTAATTGTCAAAGGGGCTATTGTAGGTCATGAGCTGTTATAGGTACGTCCATTATTTTTCCTGCAACTACAATGAGCCGATTCTTGTATCTGTTGTGCAATTTATCAAAACGGTTATCACATAGATATATTTTACAGCAGCTACAATGAGTTCTCTGAGTTATATCTAGTGTATGATTACCAAATTTGCAGCTAAATACGTTATACGTTATACGTCCATTATTTTTACTGCAGCTACAATGAGCCGATTCTTGTATCTGTTGTGCAATTACCAAAACGGTTATCACATAGATATATTTTAAATACATCAGCTACAATGAGTTCTGAGCTATATCTAGTGTATGATTACCAAATTTGCAGCTAAACACGTTATAGATACGGTCGCTATATTGAGCCAGTACTTCTGCAATTACCAAGGAGACTACTATGGGTCGCGATCTGTTACAGATACATATGTAAGTTATTATTACCATATTATGGGTCATGAGCTGTCATAGGTACGTCCATTATTTTTACTGCAGCTACAATAAGCCCATACTTCTATCCGATGTGTAATTTTCAAAGGGGCTATTGTAGGTCATGAGCTGTTATAGGTACGTCCATTATTTTTACTGCAGCTACAATGAGCCGATTCTTGTATCTGTTGTGCAATTTATCAAAACGGTTATCACATAGATATATTTTACAGCAGCTACAATGAGTTCTGAGTTATATCTAGTGTATGATTGCCAAATTTGCAGCTAAATACGTTATACGTTATACGTCCATTATTTTTTCTGCAGCTACAATGAGCCGATTCTTGTATCTGTTGTGCAATTACCAAAACGGTTATCACATAGATATATTTTAAATACATCAGCTACAATGAGTTCTGAGCTATATCTAGTGTGTGATTACCAAATTGGCAGCTAAACACGTTATAGATACGGTCGCTATATTGAGCCAGTACTTCTGCAATTACCAAGGAGACTACTATGGGTCGCGATCTGTTACAGATACGTATGTAAGTTATTATTACTACATTATCGGTCATGAGCTGTCATAGGTACGTCCATTATTTTTACTGCAGCTACAAT
>JABXWE010047922.1:0-13597 GCA_014611495.1 Limonius californicus
GCTAATAATGTACAAAATATTCTTACGTAACTTACCTCTAAATATATATTCAGATTTTCATAAACTCGTTCACCACCACTTGTTGACAACAGAATAACATTTCTATAGCAGATTATCGGTAAAACAGGGGGCTATCCAGTAAGCATATTTTAAGCTAGTTCACACAAATGTCGCTTGCTGTCCTACTGAATTGTTGAGGAGGCTCATATTAAATGCAGGGCCCATATTCGGACCTTCTCCTCTAAATGTTTGCAAAGCAGTTAGTTGTCACTGCAAGTTTGCTTACTGTTAAGTTTCCTTTTAAGAAATACAATCTCCTTACGTCAGCCCCTCAGGCCATCTCGACAACAGAGGACAATAGTCATAAATCGCGATAAATGGGGCTACCTGTGTATAGTACTGACAGTAGTTCAAGTATTATTTCCAGTTGACCCTCGACAATGATTACAGTTCTGCGAATGGTTCTTAAAAGCTACGCATAACTACTGTTGTACGGTTAACTTTCTTTATGGATGAGATGCGGTTTCAGCGGACAGGTTTCGTTAGTTCCCAGAACATTGTAACGTGCGATTTCTTGCGCTTGGTTGTTTGGTATTTAAATTTTCAATGCAGCATTTTGGATTGCATATTTAAGGTTTTGACTAATTCAGAATTGGCCTTGTGGAAGTTTCGTGTCATCTACTCGTATGTTTCCGGTTCAGGAATTTTGGGTTTTCCGTTTGAAATATAACTGTACGAGTTCTCAAAGAAGGTGCACGTGTTTTGAGTTAATTTGGAAGTCGTTTTAAGACTTGGGAAGTTTTCCGATTTGAATTTTCAAGACACATTTTGGAAGTTCTTAGTCATCGATAGAGTGATGTGAGTTCCCGGAGAGTTGATCCCAATCTGAGTGCAATTCTTTTGAGAGAGTTCTTTCGCCAGTTAACATCTTTTGGTACCTAAACATGGAAAATGCAATTTCTCTTGTTTCACTTCTAAGACTATTGAAATTATTTAGGCGAATTGGCTGGGGTTAGAATTAACAGAAATTACCAGTCAATTGTGAAAAATCAAAGAGATCCTGTGAGTTCGAGACAAGCGGAATTATCTGCCGTGCAGCGAGCGCGTACGACAGGTGTGGATCGAGATAACGAGATCGCAGGTGCGTCAGTTCCTTTCATATTCAATTTTTACATGTATTTTCGAGAATACGAGGGGTTCCAGAAAAATTATAGTATAATAGTAAGAAATTGTAGTAAAACTTGTAATTATATACTTAAATTACTAACAACGCTAAGTACCTTTAATTAGTGGGTGTTTAAATTCAATTGATTTTGTATTTTGTAAATATTGGTGATATTTTTTTCGACATTCTGTTAATAATTGTTAAATGGTCAACAGTATAATTAATTTTTTTTTCTGGTTAAAATTCAAATAGCATGGGGGAATAGTGCGGAAGTTTTAAATCTTGATTAATAGTGCGCCAATATATATAGTTGGTCATTATCCCTGTGGGATTTGTCACCGCTCCTTTCTGGAGTTCTCACAATCCTATTTTCGGGGTGGATTAGTCCCCGTATCTTCTTCTACTGTATTTTACAACTGCCTATGTGCTGTTGCTGTTTCAACAATGCCTCGCCATTGTTTTCTATCTGTGGTCTTTTCTCTCCATCTCGTGATTTCCATTCATTTTATATCCTCTTCAACTTCATCCATCCACCTCACCCTTGGTCTGCCTTTCCGTCTTGCTATTATTGGTCGCCATAGTGTTATTCTTTTTATCATTCTGTCATCATTTGATCTCCATATGCGTCCTATCCATCTTAACCTCTGTGCTTTAATTGCTCTCACAATGTCCTTTCCATTTATTTCTTCCAATATTTCGTGGTTCATCTTCGAGCGGTATTCGTTATTACTAATTTTCTTTGGTCCTAATATTATCCTGAGTATTCTTCTCTCCCATATTCTTAGCTGTTCTTCCTCTCTTTTTGTTAGGCACACTGTTTCGGCTGCGTACATCACAACTGGTCTTATTAATCCTTTATATATTCTTAATTTAGTTTTCTTACTGATGCTCTTATCTTTCAATATATTTTTATTACTATAATAGGCTCTGTTTCCAGCTTGTATTCTGTCTTTTATCTCTTCTCCTCTATCATTCATGTCATTTATATTTTTCCCAAGGTATTTAAATGTTTGCACTTCTTCGAATACATATTTTCCTATTCTGAGATCTTGTTTCATGCTTTTGTTTTTCTGGTGTCGCATGTATTTTGTTTTGTTTTCATTTACTTTTAGTCCTCTCTCTTCTGCAGCTTGGTTCAGTTTTATAAATGTCTCACATAGTGCTTTTGCATTTCTTGCAATAATCACCACATCATCAGCATAAGCAATGATTTGTATCTGTTTGGTCATTATTGATCCTTGTCCACCTACTTTTCTTACGATGTTTTCTAGTACAATATTGAATAGTGTTGCCGACAGTGCGTCACCTTGGCGTACTCCAGTGTTAATTACAAAGTTGTCAGTGGTCCCATCTGGCGTTCTGACCATTGTCGTTGATCCCTCTAGTGTCATTTGGATTAGTTTTATCAGTTTGGATGGTATCTGTAAACTTTTCATGTCCTTAAATAAACTTTTTCTTTTAATTTTATCAAACGCCTGTCTAAAGTCAATGAATAGCATATGCGCGTCTATATTATATTCATGGCACTTTTCTGTAATCTGTTGCAAAACATGTATAGCACCCGTTGTAGATCTTCCAGGGCGAAATCCGTATTGGTAGTCCCCCGTGTGTTCTTCGGTATAGTCCACTAACCTTCTTTGAATAAGTGTAGTTAGTATTTTGTATGTTACGTTCAGTAATGTGATTCCCCTGTAGTTGCTACACTCCTCCGGGTCACCCTTTTTTAGTATCGGCACCATCACTCCATTTCTCCATTCCTCGGGCATTTTCTCTCGTTTCCATATCTCCTTTATTAGTCTGTATAATCTTTCATGTAGTTTCTCTCCGCCCAATTTTATCATTTCGCCTTCAATCTTATCGCTACCTGGTGCTTTACCGTTTCTTATTTCTTTAATAGCTTGATTAAACTCTTCCTCTGATAGTTCAAGCACTGCTTCTTCTTCTTCTATCTCTATTCCCTCTTCTAGTTGTGCCTCGTTATTTTCATCATTCAATAATTTTGAGAAGTATTCCATCCATCGTTTCTTTATCTTCTCCTTGTCATATTCTGCATTCCCTGCTTCGTTTTTTATCCCTCTTGCCTTTATTTTACACCCCGTTTTTTGTTTCTTTGTGTTTTTATACATATTTCTTAACTTACTGTTTCTACTATTATCTTCAATTTCTTCCATTGCGTTATTTATCCATTCTCTCTTTCTTTCTCTACATATTCTTGTTACTTGTTTCTTCAACTCCTTATACTTTTCCATATCTTCTTTGTTTGTAGTTTGTAGCCATTTTATTCTTGCTTCTCTCTTTTGTTTTACCGCTTCTTCACATTCCTCATTGAACCATTCCTTTCCTCTTACTATTCTCTTATGTCCGACTACATTTATCGCCGCCGCCTCAATTTCATCTTTTAAATTTTTCCACTCATGTTCTATGTCGTTACTTCTAGGTTTTTTCTCTACTTCTGTATTTATAGTATTTCTATATTTCTCTCTGATGTGTTCTGCTTTGAGTTTTTCGATGTCCCATTTTTTATCTTTTTTATTTCTATCTTTCTGTGTTGAAATCTTTTGTTTGAGTTTCGCTATTACCAGATAGTGGTCGGAGTCTGCGCATGCTCCTCTGAATGTTCCCACGTCTCGTATTGATGATGCTCGTTTCTTCATTATCAGTACATGGTCAATCTGGTTACCCTTCCTTCCCCCAGGTGGCACCCATGTTTCTTTGTGTGCTGTCTTGTGCTTAAATTTGGTACTGCTTATTATTAGATTATTTCTGGCTGCGAAGTTACATAGTTTTGTCCCATTATCATTCGTTACATCATGCAATGTGTGCTTACCTGCTACCTCTTGGAAGCAGTCCTCTTTCCCAATCTGGGCATTAAAGTCGCCTACTACCATCAGGGTGTCAAACTTTGGTATTGCTTCACTAATCTTGTCAAGTTCATCGTAGAAGGCCAGCTTTTCATTCTGGCTTTTCTCCTCCGTGGGTGCATATGCATTTATAATAGATATGTTCGCCGGTTTACCTTTGATTCTTAAATATGATATTCGTCCGTTAATTGGCTTAAATTGGAGAATTTTATCTTTCATTTCCTTTGATACTATGAAGGCCGTACCGTTTTTTCCTTGTTTTTTTTCTCCCGAATTCAGCATTATAAAATCTTTTTTACTGATTTCTCCCTGATCCTTCCATCTTACTTCTTGGATAGCTGTGATTCCTACTTTGTATCTTGCTACTTCATTCGCCACTTCTATCATTTTTCCAGGTGTTAACAGTGTTCTTATGTTCCAGGTTCCCAAGTTTATTATATTTCTCATTTTTTATTTTTTCTTACAAATCTTTGTGTTTTTTACGCTTTTTACATCCATATTCATTGTCAGTCTTTTTGCGTTCGTTGTTGTTTGTCCGTCCTGCTTTGCCTCAGTTAGTTTTTTTATCGATCTTGCAGCTTTTCGTTTATACAACCTAGTTGATCATTTTTTTTATTCCACTGGTACGTTTTGTTATCTATTGTGATTTTCTGATAGCCTATCCTAGTTCTTATTCCTAGGTTCGTTTGTTCTTTGGCTATTTCTCTGATTTTATTCTGGATTTGCATTTCTTTCACTGTTAAGTCATTATCAATATATATTCTTCTCCCTTTAAGGTTCTTCTTTTTTGTCATGATGTCTTGTTTTTGGTTCCAGTTCTGAATCTTGGCTACTATTACTTTTCTGTCTTCGCTTCTTCCAATCTTAAATGCTTCCGCCACTTGCGCTTGTACTCCTACTTCCTTGGCTAGGAAGTCCCCCACCTTTTCCTTTACATTTGTTTCATCATTTTTAATCGCCAGTCCTTTTATTATTATATTATTTCTCTTTTCTTGCTTTTCCTGTATTTCCATTCTATTTTCCATCTCATTAATTTTATTACACAATTGTTGTTTTTCGCGATTCCATTCTGTTTCTTTTTCGGCAAACTCTGTTTTAATTTTAGCCATTTCTTGCTGAAATACATCAATTTTTTTCTCGACGCGTTCCGCTCTTTCATCCATTGCATCCAATTTATTATTTATTTTTCCCAGTAATTCCTCCATTTTATTACTTCCGCTTTACTTGATTTGTAGTGTATCTAAGTTCAGTAATCCCGCACTTCCGCCTTGGTGTGAATGCTTTCCCGTATGGTGTGTTGCCTATCCTGGGGATTTTGCACGTGACCCCTAAGTATGGTCTTATTCCTCTAATCACTTATCTATTTATTGCCATGCAAATCTTGACCTTATTTACAATCACTTAACCTCGAAAGTCTTAAGTAAATTGGCAATTTACTCACTATTATTGTGTACTTGTGCGTGTTTTCTACTTTCTCCTTTTCTTCACACTTTCTTGCCTCTATCTCACTACTACTCTTGCGTTATGTTCACTTGATTCGTCCGAAAATCAACTTTTCTATCAGAGCAACCAATACACATCCATTCATAAATTCTTCACTTACTCAAGTCTCAGTGCGCCAATACTAATACCATTATATTGGTATTTCTACATCTGGGTATTTGATTCGCGAGGCCTCGAGAAACTTAAAAATACTTAGCGGGTTTGGTCGCGAATATTATTATGGTTGGAAGCGGAATAAATGCTTCGTGGTCTAGTAATCATTTCGCATTATTGCGTTCCCTATATATAGGAGAATTTTGTTTTATTAATTTGTTCAACAGAAGGTACTGTTAGCCATGATTGGTTAAATACTGTTACATATTTATATATCTTTATTGAATACCTACCTTAATTTCAAGTGGCGATGTGTCAAAAAGGTTTAATTGCGTGAATCTTTATATAAATTGAAATTTTGTAATTTATTGTTGTGTTTTATTGTGTCTTGGGTTAAAATAATTTACTTGGTGACAAGTTGAGCAATTACCGAAGCAAGGTAGGTCAGAACTCCAGGAAGGTTCCTGTTTACCTCGTGTTATTTTCAAGGACGAAGGATATTTTGAACAGGTGGCGCCTAGGCTTATCAGATCCCCCTTCTTCGACTGTAGCTGGTAGACTCTTGTCCTTGTTACCTGGAGCTTGCATCGTAAATGGTAGTTTCGGTTGTATTGCTTCTATTTAGTATAACAGAATTGTCGCCATCTATTCGACGAGGCGTTACAACATGTGAATTTGAATTTGAGCAACAAGCAATGCGAAGAGATTAACTCAGCCTATATTTTTTAAGAACAAAATTGTTTTATTTAGGTGCGAACGCATATTGCATTTTTTTATTATAAAGCAATACAGTATCAAAAAGACATTTTACGACCATTTTGCACGAACTACATGATGAAGAATTTCTAATAAGGTGTGACAACTATTTATTGTCTACTGCTACGTATTATCGATAATCGTCTAGTAAGCCGGAATTCAGATATTCCTTTTGCTTCAAATTCTTGTGGTTTAATACCGTCCGACTTCTTGTTACAGATGTACTTTAAAAATTTCATATTTTATCGGTATTTATTTCAATAAACAATTTAAGTGTACTTTAACAGCCCGTAAGATCGTGGAAATAAGCGGCAATCTTCAAATTATAAAACATATGAAGCTGTAGGTTCTCTATGGCTGTGATACTTTGAAACGCGCAACTCATGCATACGTTTCGTGACAGATTAAGCATTAAGCTGAATGAACAGAATGAAGCAGCTTAGCAGACAAAAGCGACTACTGGTCAAACAGTATTCAAAGTTGAGCAACGATCCGCGCGGTCACCACTTCGATGGGTGACCATAAACCTACGCTAACACGCTGCTATCGCTGTGCCTCGGAGAATACCTATACCCAATACGATATGTTCGTTAAATAATATAGTTTACGTTAGTAGAGTAGGAGATCACAATAATATTTCTGTTGGTGTTTTACAAAACCTTTCTTCGTTTTAAATTATGAATAAGATGTATTCATCTTTTGTGAATATTTTTGGGAATTAGTATTTTTTTTAAGAACGCTCCGTATGTATTGAATTATAACTTGGCTACGTTCACAATTCATAATTAAAAACTGCTTTAATTTGTCTGTATATATTTGGTAGGTTGCCGAGATAATAGTAAATTTTGACAGAATGATTTTCCACAATTCACTAATCTTTACACTTTGGCTTTTTTCAGGAGACCAAACTACAGTATACAAGGTGCTAAAAAACGTCGGTTAATTTACCCACGTATAGTACTTATCAAAGAATCAACGTATGTTTTGTATGTAGAATTTTTATTTGCGGTGAAAAAGAATTTATCCCGTACCATATCCAGCGGGTACAACCCCTTACTGCCTCTGATTAAACTTCAAGGATAGGATGCAGGATAGGACGAGAAGTCTAATTTCAGGACCACTTAGGTCACCTGATTATAACTCACTGAGCTTTTGTATTTGGGAAAATGTCACACTTATTTACCTGTTCCTGTTAGTGCCTTTACTGTTCGTATCTTCCGCAATAATACATTCATATTTTGAATTTTAATTCTTTCTAGAACATAAAACTAATTGCCTTTATTTTTTAATACTGCATAGGGTGAATAAATCAACATATGTTTCTTCACCTTCAGAAATTTTCCCGGGTGTGTAAAGACGTTTTCTTTTTGCCTGACGACAATGTCTAATACATTCTGAGCGTTTCCTCATCAATCAAAATAAACCTTAACAGTCACGCTACATCAAATCTTAAAAATAATTTTTAATTTTTACTTGTTCTCGAGCCCATTCTATTGACCTGCTTGCACATTTAAATATCGTATCCATTATTTTTTGCGCCGGTGTGGAACGGAGTTCTCAAATCATCGCTTTCCACAATCTTTACTGTTTCTTCCTTTGTCGAATCAAAATAGAACTTGCGTTGAATAAATAATACCATTTGATGGAGTGGAAATTGAATCAGCTTTGACAGAAGTTTATTATTCTATTTTAAAATTAATTTTGTAGTCTTTAAATTCTTTTGCAATTGTTGGACCTGATGTAGAGGTTAAGGGCCGTGCCTAAAAATTCCAAAGAAATTATATTCAAGACTTTTATGTTATTTTGAGTATGTGAGAGGATCTCATAGAAATATTTCAATAGAAAATTATTTGAAATTTTTTGTTTTGTAGAGTTTTCAAGGTTTATTAATAATATTTAAGGTAATAGAATTAAATAATTATTATTTTAGTTTCAGTTTGATAGCTCTTTAGATCTTATTTTGGAGGTTAATATTTGGACTATAGCAAAGCTTGTTGGGTACAAATTAAATACACTTTCACTGGCAAGGCTTTATCTCAAATATGTAAATTACTTCCATAAAATTAATAATTAACAATTCATTATTTCATAATTGTTAGAGCTTAATTCAGAGGTGAATGCGGTGTCAAGAAGGTTTTTCAAACGTAAATTCCAAGAATATTATTTATTTTAGAAAAATGGAAATTCAATTTTTGAAGACTTTTGAGATCTCCAATAAATATTTTATTATTTAAGACAATATAATGTAGCAGAATTAATTATTTAATAATTTTATTTCAATTTTATACCGCGTTAGAGTTTATTTTGGAAGTTCATATTTCGATTTTCTCACAACTAGATACAAATATGTAGATAATTATTTTTTAAATTCTCTTCTGACTAGCAATTTCTTCCTGTTATCTGTCTGTTTTTCTTGGGATGACGTCATAACAAGCTCTCAAAGCATGATTTTCCATTAGGTCGAGAAAAAGGACGTTCCCTACAACTTCATTACGATCTACCACTTGCCCGTTATCCTTGAAGAGTTCCGAGAGAAAACATGGGTCGCATTTGTTCCGGGCGACCTATTAATGGCCCGCCCTTAAAAGCAAACATTTTTTATTCCGTTGTCCACATGTGGATTTTATGTAACAATTTACGGTTATTGGAAACCGAAACTTTAGGGCAATAAATCGAAGTCGAGACCTCCGACCGCCGATACTGTTTCGGGCGGCGCTCTCCTGAATCGTAAACACGGAGAGACTCCTCCGCCGTATATTCCCCAGCACGTCCTCCTTAAAAATCCATAACTTTTCGGAAAACCGGTTCGAAGGCCGCTTTTCAGCCCCGCAGAGGTGTGCAGTAAATACGTCAGGAGCGGATCACGCTGCCCATGAAATACCGTCCTTGTCACGCGTAATCCGCGAAAATATGGGCCCGAAACCCCCGGAGTTGCAACCACAGCTAACACCTACTTATACCAAAGTTCAGAATGGGATAGGGAGCATCGCAAAGCATATTTTACAGTTATACCGGAAAGAGATCACATAGAGGTAATGCTACAACTGATGACGCCGGCTTAAGCCGTCCCCACACGATTGGGGTAATCTCGAAAGGGAAACGAAACAAAAAATCCACACGCGAGGAAAATCTTTGGAAGAAATTCGGTTAGGCCTCGTGAAACCCCGAAAATACTTAAAAAATCCTTGTCAAAAATGCCATTTAGGCATCAAAAAATAAACACACGCGTAGAATCGATAGGGCGGCAAGCCTGTTACGCTAAAAGTGGAATTGTTTGCCCTTCTGCTTGCTTAGTGGAGTGCTGATCGAGTGTCTTTCAATAGCGGCACGTATGAGAATAGTAGTTTTGACACGTATGTTGTGTTTGCGACGCAAACGAGATGAAAAGAACAATAATATGGATTTAATGGCGGGCGAGGGCCGCTTTCAAAACAATAATTGTGTTTTCAAAGGACCCTTGTTTGTTGCGTTTGAATAAAACAGAAAACATCGCTTCAATGCAAACTAATTAAAGTTAGGGAAAAAAATTAATGGAACAAACAACCAATTTGCGTACAATTTGTTAAAGTGGGGCGCAAAGGTAGCTAGACAGGCAAACAAAACGACATGAGGTCGATATAAAAATTACAGTCTATGGAAACACAAAATGATAATCCCCGGAGACTTCATCATTAAATAAAACAAGACTGGGCATATGGCGGAGGCGCCGCTATACCACATATTTCGATTAATCAAACGATTATTTGCATGTATATTACATTTAAAATTAGGAAAATTGCAAAAATCCGGTTGTAACTAAGAAATTGTGGAAATATGAGAAATAAAACTTTTATTAAACTCGCTAAGAAAAATGTTAGAATGAAAATTTATAAGAAAATGAATAACAACGTAAACACCGAGAGGAGATCTTGACAAGAGGATCGAGGTTACAATTATTATAAACTGTTCAAATATAAACTGTACCATGTATATCATGTTAACAGGAACATATCAGTTTAACGCGAGAAAAATGTAAAAGTAGCAGGATACAATTTTCTGCTCGCATGCACACTAGGTAACATTTTTCTGCAAGCTATTTTTGTGTAGGACTAGTATTTTCTGATTAATCTTTTCATATTTTGTATACCCTTGTATTGGTCAATAATGCTGACTTTCTAAACGTTATGGTTAAAATGCTAGCCCCGTTGTCTAACAAATTATGTTTATGGTCATTGCGTTTCCGAGATCTGGGATTCGTTCATCGCAAAGGGATACGTTAGGTAGAATTGAAAATTAGGGCAATCAATAAGCTGCTTCGGTATAAGTTAATAACAATATACTGGTTGAGTAATTGTTGAATACAATCAAGCGGTACGTACCTATGCATTTGCTACCTGTAAGGTGGTATAGATGAGCTGTGTGTTGTGGTAGTTGCTGTATGAAGCTGTAGATAAGGCTTGTGAGGTAGAACTCTTAGTATTTGTATTTTTTACTCTGTAGCCTTAAGGCTCTGTTTTAGTTAATTTAAGTACTATACTTAGCACTAGTACTATATTGACAAATTGTAATTGCCCCACGTTGGCTAGCGTCATAAATATATGCTACGGACAAGCGAGAGAAAACGGCCTAGGAATTTTGCGACGTGGAATATACAAGGTATCAATACCAAATATGAAAAAGTTTTAAAAGAAATATAGAAGTACAACATCGATATTGCCGTGCTGACGGAAACAAAAAAGGAAGGGTCAGGTTGCCCTAAAGGAGACAAATACATTCATGTATACAGTGAAGTACCGCGAGATAAACGTGCAAGGAGTGGTGTGTCAGTGGTGATTAGTAAGAAATAGAAACGATGGATTTAAAGCTGGGAATACATAAATGAAAGAATTATTCAAATAAATATTAGACTAAGAGGATACGAAGTAGTAATCCTTGCCCCAAAGGATAATTCAGAAGATAACATAAAAGAACAATTTTATAGTGAATTAATGACAGTACTGGATAATATCAGTGACCAAAACGAAATTGTGATACTAGGTGATCTGAACGCCAGGATAGGGAGACAACAGCACGACCAAGTAATTGGAAGATACGGTGAAGAAGTAATGAAAGGTAGTGGGGAAAGATTAATAGAATGTTGTAACCAATACACATTACGTATTATAAATGAGTTCTATGAACATGAAGATATTCACCGATTCACGTGGACACAACCAACCCGTGACCTTAAATCAATAATTGATTATCTAATAGTGCGCCAGGAAAGTAGCCTCAAAGTGAAAAACATTCAAGTACAGAGGGGAGCTGAGTGTGGATCCAACCACTACCTACTGAAAGCTGAGATATACTTCCCATACAAAACATATAGTAATAATAAGGGGGTAAATAGGGTAACAGCATATAATAATGAAAGCACAAAAGTAATTTCCAGAAAATATAATTTAGAAAAGTTCCAAGATTTCTCCACCCAGTTTTTATGTAAATTAAGACTAAGTAATATATTAAACAGCATAGAAGAAGATACGCCAAATAAAATGTACGAAAATATTAAAACAATTATACATGAAGCTGCAAGCGAGGCTGTGGGAGAAAAGCAAAAACAGAAAAACAATAGACGAAACCAATACTGGTGGAGTGGTGATATAGACAAAATAGTACAGAACAAGAAAGGAAAGTACCATAACTGGCAATCGATTAGAGATATGGAAGACAGAAAGGAGTATCAAAGAGTTAATAGACTAGAATGCGAACACTATAGAGGTATGAGCGTTACACCCTCCATAAGCAGGTTGTACGGTAAAATATTAAAAGAAAGAATCGAGAACGAATTTCAAGATTTAGAAGAACAATCTGGCTTCCGTGCTGGGAGATCTACCGACAACTTATTTTGCCTACAACAACTAATTGAAAAAAAGATATCACATAATGGAGAAGTTCACCTGGTATTCGTAGATCTAAAAAAGCCTACGAAAGCGTTTCTAAAAGGAAACTATGGCAATGTATGGAAATGAGCAATATAAGCGATATCTACATTAGAGCAGTGAAAAATTTCTATAAAGTCAATGAGAGTGCTATATAAAATTGAACTAAGATATCCCCCTCGATAAAAGTCACTAAGGGATTACGACAAGGTTGTAGTATAGCACCAACGCTCTACAAAATATATCTGAATCGAGCGCTACAAAATTGGAGACGTAAATGTGAACGCATGGGCATGCAAATAGTATACACCATATATAGCTTACACATCGCAGATGATCAGGTGGTCATTGTATCAGATGAAGACGACGCAGCATATGTGCTGCGAAAATTAAATGAAGAATACTACAAGTGGGGCTTAGAAATTAACATCAAGAAAACGGAATACCTTGAAATTGGAAAGAAAGGGGAACATCTTAAGGTTGACGATCAAATTATAATAAACAAATGTAGTAAATACAAATACCTCGGTGTCACCATTACAAACGATGGAAGGAATCGGGTCGATGTAAGACAAAAGATAGGACAAGGGAGATCAGCGATAAATAAGTTAAAATCAGTATTGTGGTGCTACGAAATAACTAAGAAAACAAAAAAAAAACAATTTATAAAACAATAATAGAGAGAGGAACAACAGAGAAGAAATTAAAAGCAGCCTGGCGCTAACTAGAACATGTATAAGGCAACTTAACTCAATCTTATGGGACAGAGATATAACTAAGAACACCAAATTCCGTATATACAGTACAATGGTACAGCGTATAATGACCCAAGGGACACAAGTATGGGTTACCAACAAGAAAAACAAGGGAAAGATATCAGCAACGGAAATGGCGTTTTGAAGGAGATGATGCAGGCTAACCAGAATGGATAGAGTATCGAATGAGGAAATACTGAGAAGAATGGGAAGGGAAAAAGATACCAACACATATATAGAAGAACGGTTGTTATGGTACGGACACGTTAGAAGGGCGGAAGGACATAGATGGATAAAAAAGATGACAGCATGGAGTCCTATGGGAAGACGAAAAAGAGGAAGGTCAAGGAGATCATGGCGCAACGAAGTAGACGAAGCAATGGAAAATCGAGGGCTTCAAGAGTGGGAATGGAACAATAGAGAAGAGTGGAGAGGAAGGTTGCGAGAAGGAAGACAGTGACAACTGTAAAAATCCTTTATATATATATATATATTGCTATGTTATTTACTCTATATTAATGTTAGTATAATAAATAATGACTTAAACTATGTTAGTTTTATACA
>JABXWE010047923.1:0-26499 GCA_014611495.1 Limonius californicus
TGCAATACACCTTTTTTGCAAGAAAATGTGGGCGGCTTGTCAAACTGCACTGAACGATAAGGTGCGTTGTAGTGCTGTCAAATCCGTCACATTTTAAAATCCGGATTTCGGATTTTAAATTATCCGGTATCCGAATAATCCGGAATCCGCCGGATTTTTACTATCCGGATAAAATCCGTCTTGCAAATCCGTATCCGATAAGTTCACTATCCGGAAAATCCGCTATCCGGATTTATCCCAAGAATCCGATATCCGGATTTACCCTAAATAATCCGCTATCCGGATTTTTTTTTAAATCCGATACTCGGATATAAGCAAAAATCCGTTTTCTGAATTTATCTGTGTGCGTGTATTTATTAAATTAAATTAAACATTTAAGTAAATTTACATAAATACAGTCTGCATTAATCTGGCATGTAGAATTTGTATGAATATGCAGTTAATTCAAATAAAAATTGTAGGTATATGCGTATTCCAGTAAAATCGCTGCCTATGTCTAAGTTCCTCATTTTAAACTTAATTATTCAAAATTATCGATAAATCTGTTATAAATATATTATCTGGATGTATTCGTTATTTAAAGTCACGTCGGCGCAAAATCTATAAAACGTATAATTTCAAGACAGAAAAAAATGGCTGTACAAAGCCAGCGCGCTCCTGGCAAACGAGGCTATTACCCCCCTTCCACTAAATAGTGATGGGTACGACGGAAATATTAATAAAAGTACACATAAAACATTAAAAATTTATAAGAGAACTTATTAGTTATAAGTTTCATTCTTTCAATTATTATAAAATACTAATTATAACCATAAAATAAACAAAAGACTGCTTATAAACAAAAACAGTATTACACCCAATGACCTAACAAAATTTGTTAGGTCATTGGGAGGTTTTTCCACGACAGCGACGAAATAAAACATAACTCTTAATATTAAAATTCAAATAAACAATAAACATGTAAGCAAGCTGGGCTAGATAAAATACTTTCTAAAAATTTTAAATGTTACTGTAGTTTCTTAAGTAACCCTTTGTAAAATTGAGGTCTACCTTTATTAATAAACCTGTCTCACCCATTCGACAAAAAGGTATTTTGAAGCTGGGATAGTGGTCATTCATTTGTATATTTCTGTAAAGCATTTAAGCATTTCCAAGAAGGCCCCTGGTCAAACGCTATGGTGCCTACTTATTGTACCCTAGCGTCGGCCTTGTGATTGTAAATTTAGTTTTAGACATGCTTCTTTATAGCTACTAAAAGGACAGTTAAATTCGGTTACTTGTTTTTTGTTATATAATTATTTCGACAGTATTTTCGTTTGGTTAACAAAACGAACTTCCTTACGGCAGTAATTTTCATACATTTATTTAAAAAAGTACCAATATACAACATGTCGTGCCATTTGTTTTAATTTAATATTTAATATTTAGATAATTGATCACTTTTATTGAAACCTGAATTTACTTTTAAAATTAAAAGCGTACATCTGCACATTCGATGCGTGAAAGGGGAGTTTTAGTATTGCAATGCCAAAACATTAACACGCGAATCCTTTTCGACTTATCCTGTGCATTCGACTTAATTAATTACGCTTTTCTTTGGAATAAACTTGATCACATGGGAGTTCGGGGTGTCGTGAATGACCTTATAATGTCGTACTTACATGGTAGAGATACGATTATTAAAGTAGCTAATCAGTATTCAGATAAATTCGTGGTGGACTTGGGAATCCCCCAGGGGTCAGTTCTGGGTCCTCTTATTTATATTCTTTCTGTGAACAACTTAGACAACAATGTCGAAACAGATTGGCTCGTACTATATGCAGAGGATACCTGCAAAAACGGTGAAGGGACTACAAGATTCAAGATGAAAAAAATAACAAAGGCAGTCAATGCCTTCATTGATTGGTGCGGAAAAAATGGTTTAATGGTGAATGTTAATCAAACGTCTTGTATACATTTTCATAAACAAAGGGCACTGCCTAATTTAAGCTTCCGATGTAATAATGTAGTTTTAAACACTGACTTATCGTGTACATTTTTAGGAATAAAATGTAGATGACAAGTTAAACTGGTAACTTCATGTAGATCATATATGCAATAGATTAAGCGCACGTTTTGCAATACGCTATTTAAAGGCGGAACTTTCGCAGGAACATCTTATGAATGTTAAATATGCATTAGTGCAATTTGTCGTAACATACAACATATTGATATGCGATAGCGCGGTGAATATTCACAGGGTATTTATTTTACAAAAAAGAATCTTAAGATCAATATTTAATATGAAATCCCGAGATTCACTTCGAGAGCTTTTTAAAGACAAAAAATTTTAACAGTTGCATCACTGCTTATTTATAAAGCGGCATTATTTTTTACAAAATATAAAGATAAATTTGTCTTAAATGGAAATATTTACCGTTACCCTACTACAAACTGTAGTAGCATACACTTAGGCGTGTTCAAAACTTCAAATTATATAAAATCACCTGGTCATACCTGTACATTAATTATAAATATATTGCCAATATGCTTCAAAGAAATTAATAATGTGAATCAGTTTAAAAAAACGTTTTTATACTCAAAGAGCTATTATAGCTTAAGGGAGTTCTTACAATAATATTTGTTTTTATTGTTTTTTATACGTAATAAAATTTACTATTGAGCAATCGGGCATTAAACCGCTTACCGTGTTAATGAGGCAGAGCAAAATGGTATTAACAGGTGGTTACAATAAGTGGAAAAGGTTTGCGCACATGAGGAACTGTGCATTTAAAACCCCTATTTAAATAGGAAGCTTAAGATTACCTTAGTAAGAAGGATGCGAAAGATTATTATCAGTACTCCGAAAAATTTTGTCTTTGTTTGTGCGATCCTTCAACCCGAAAACGAATCTTTGTTGACCATTTTAGAGTAGAAAACAGATTCTTTGAAAAACTAAATGAATCGTAGATTTTAGATTAGGAAATCAATTTTCAATTCTTAGAATCGAAAATAAATCTTCGATTTTAGAATCGGAATTTAATCGGAAATCGGATTTCGATTCTCAATTCTAGAATCGGATTTCGATTCTCAATTCTAGATTCGGATTTCGATTCTCGATTTTAGAATCGGATTTCGATTCTAGACTTGAGAATCGGTTTTAATGATGCTGCCGAACCGATTCTTAAAGCTAAAGAAGCGATTCCGATTCTAGACTCGGAATCGTTTGACAGCACTAGCAATTAAAGTATATGCACTTATCGCCACAAATTAAAATTGGTGAGTGTAGTCTTTTTAGTAGGATAACGTTATAAGACTGAATTGGATGATACACAATTTAAGTAGCTAAATCAAGCTCTTTTTGGTAACCAGCAAACCGTATTTAAATAAAAACTTAACTTTAAAAAATAAAATAAAATTTAATTTTTAAAAAGTAATAGCTCTAATCGACATGCAAAATTCAAATTCATACCATCATATAATCTGACAATCTGAGTATTCTAAAACTGCATTTTAAAGATACGAATTTTAAAATACGAATTCGCGGAGTTAAGATGTTGCATTCCTTAAAAAGTATGAAATAAAATATTCTTCGGATATTCTAAAATCCGATATCTGCATAGAAACAATATTCGAAATCTGAATTCGTATAGATAATCCGAAATCCGAATCGACATAAGAAATCCTAATTCCAAATTGTTTTTAAAAAAATCCGGAATCCGGATCTCTGTAAGAAATCCGAAATCCGGATCTCCGTGAGAAATCCGAAATCCGGATCTCCGTGAGAAATCCGAAATCCGGATCTCTGTGAGAAATCCGAAATCCGGATCTAAACCTAAAATCCGAAATCCGGATAAATCCGAATACCGGATTTTTAGCTTTCACAAAATCCGGATCTTCGCATAAAAAAATCCGGATATCCGAAAATCCGAATCCGGTTGCCAGCTCTACTTTTAACGCCTAGCGGTCCAAAAATAGGGAAATCGCAAGGCGATAGATCCGGGGTGTAGGGTGGATGCTCTAAAACCCTCCATTTCTTTCACTGAAGATTTTCTTTTACCACATTAGCAACATAAAACCTATCATTGTTGTGCAGCAAAATGACCCCACGCGTAAGTTCAAGCAACTATAGTTTAAAGTTTCAATGTAAAGATTTGCATTGACATTTATTTCAGGTTCCTTAAACTCTATCAGCAAGTATCCTTCATGGTCGAATAAAATGTTAACATCACCCTGCCTGCAGAAGGTTGTGCTTTAAACTTCTTCGGTAGTGGTGAACTTGAACGTTTCCACTGCATCGACGATAACTTACTGGATGGCTTGTAGTAATGGCACTAAGTTTCGTGACCAGCAACTATTGACAGAAGAAAGTTACCACCATTTTGCCTATAGTCTGTGTATTGAGGAGATAAGCCCATTCGCAAGCATTTTTGTTCATTAGACAAGAGGCGAGGAATCCATTGCTAACAATCTTTGCTGTAACCCAGATTACGAACAATATTATGGACCGATCCTACACTCGCACCAAAAATTTCTGAAATTTCTCTAATTGAAATTCGACTATTTTCTCTAATAAGGCCTTCCACACATGCCATATTGTTTTCTGTTAATGCAGTACACCGTGCACCTGGTCGCGGCTCATCCAAGTCCCCTCTTTTTAATTCTTAAGTTTTCGGCACCATTCATTCACAGTTGTGTATGCAATACATGTATTTCCATACACTGCTTGCATTCTCGTATGAATCTGAAATGGCTGCACACCCTCAGCCCATAAAAATTGTAGGACCGCACGCTGATCAAACTTAGGCGGAATTTCAACAACAAATGCCATTTCAAAATCGAAATTTTAAAAGCCAAAATAAAATTCAAATACCTGAAACTTATTAACGCGTTGCTTACAAACACTTCTAACATTAACAAACCTTATTTGAATGATTGCATTTGTTTTAACAACTAAGTTGACCAAAGATTCAGTTGAACAAGCCTCGTAGTTTAGAGATAGAGGGTCTACATTTACAAGAAATACTTATATACAAATTTTAGTGTACGTTCGTTAAAAAAATAACAGTTTTAAAACATCTCTTAACTGCCTTTTTTGGTAAATTATCGAAGTTGTTGTAATTTTAAATAAATTATTCGATGCACGATACATGGTTATAACGTTAATTTGAAGATCAGGTAGTATTGATTTATTTCCATTCTACTGTGTTACCTAAACGCAGTTCTAATAACCTAGCTGTTTATTAATAGAAATCAAATTAAATTTAAACATTGTCACCAAATCACTTCGAGATAACTACATAATTATACAGTCTCCTCTTTTAGTGTATAATCAATTAATAAGAATAATATTTTAATATATGTTTAAGAAACTTTCTATGGTAATTCAATTTTGTCGTCATTTTCATTACAGCCACCATTTAGTTGTGATTATAGTTTGTGGAATAATTAAAAATTGTTGGTTAAAGCTGTAATTGTTTGTTGTAATTGAAAGTTTTCATATATTCTCGATTCTATGGTTGTCAATTTAAACTGGTAATTTCGAGAATTAACAATATACACTTTTACGGCAAAAACACATATTTATACAGAAAACTGATATTTTACAAGACAAATTGAGGCTGTTATAGACTATAAAAATGAGGATTTTATAATTATATAAGCCTCTTAATAAGTAATAAGTTGATTCAGAATTCATACATAGAATGATTAATAAAATGATTTGGTAGCTTTTCTTCTTTTAAAGTGTAGTACCTAGTGCCAAAATATTAACATTTTAGAGGTATTTTTAAATATACAGGGTGACCCGCTACGGCGGCGCAGGTTCAAGGTATTATTCTTTAAACAGAACGCCCTATATGTTTTTACATTTTTGAATTTCGAGTAAAATTATCTTCCCAACCATCTCTTGGTTTTTAATTTCGGATGAGGCGTTACCAAGTTTATGCACAAAATGTAATAATTTTGTCCGGCACAAGGTTTAACAAATTAATTCGGTGCGATTAATCAAGAATATATATTTTGCAGTTATGTAGCCAAGTGATGTATTAAGACGATACAACCACCAAATATTAATTTTATTACACATAGTGTTTCTTACACCAGCAGAAATTTAATTTATTTCAATGGAACACTCCGTATATTACAAACCGCTGAATTATTATATTTCTGATTTCTATCTAATCTTACAACATTTATTATTAATAACATAACCAGAATATCATTATATTTCTATTGTAGTATTTTTTATAACAAATATTCAAAAACGATATATTTACTGCTCGCAACGACTAAACGACCAAAAGCATCTATGTATTATAGGTTGCCTCATATATTTTGAAATAGCTGCATGGCTCTATTGCACAATATGTTTTATACCGTAAAGAATGTTTTGAGGAAATCAATCGAGTGTTTGGTGACAAGTTGTGTTCCTTAACTACCGTAAAGCGGTGGTAGAATAAATTTCAACGTGGTCAACAAGCCTTAAATGACAACTTTTGAGTTCCTAAGCCAAAAACGGCAGTTACCAAAAAGAATATTAGTCTTGTACGAAACATGATTGAAGAGGACCGGCATGTTGCTGCCAGGAGTATTCAAGCAACTTTAAAGATTGGTGTGAAAGAATTGATACCATTTTACACAAACATTTGATGGTACGTGCCCGTTGCATTCCCCACAATTTGACTCCAGTTAAAAAAGAAAACCGTGTGGCATGGTGCAGATCTACACTGGATCGCTTCGACAATAGATCGTCTCATTTGGTGTACAACATCATTACAGGTGATGAAACGTGGGTATACTGCTATGATATCGAAAGAAAGCAACATTCCAGTTTGGGCCTTTGAGAACGCGAATCGGCTCCAGCAAAGGTTGTTCATGAAAAAAAAAAACGCGGAACAAAGAGATGATCGCCACATTTTTTGGAATTACTGAACATGTTTCCACTGTATCACTGAAAGACCGTCATATTATTAATGCTGAATGGTACACTACAGTTTTTTTGCTTCAAGTTCTCCAAAATGTTCGCAAAAAACATCCAAGAGGAAGAATCAGCTTGCATCAAGATAACGCTCGTGCGCAGACTACTGCTCGAATGACAGAGTATTTAAATGCCCAAAACATTGAAATAATGGGTCATTCGTCGTATAGTCCAGACCTAGCACCTAATGATTTCTTTTTATTTCCGCGTGTAAAGAATAAGTTACGGGGTTTACGTTCTACATAGGCGGAAGAAGCGGTTGACGTATTTAAAAAGAGATAAATAACTTAACGCAGGAAAGTTGGGAAAAATCTTTTGAAGATAGGTTTCCGCGGATGCATAAATGCATTGTCTGTGGGGTGGAATACTTTGAAAAATTATAAATAAATGGGTTTTGTCAATAGATTGTGTATTACTTTACTAGGTTCAGCCGAAAGAGAACCGCCATCGTATGTTCCTATAGGAAATAATCTATTTTCGTCATGTCTGGTAATCTAGATGCCCAATTGATGGGACAGCCGCGACCTAATCACCTGTTCCCGAATTCTTGATTCAAGAACTGCCGAGTCATAAGAGCGAAATGTCCTGGAGCACCGTTGTGCTGGAAACACATATATTCCATTACATTTGGAGGCACATTCTGCAGGAGTTGAGGAAAACTATGTTGCAAAAAATACAAACATGTATTATGTCGGTTTAGGCTACGACTTTGAGTGAAGGTCGACTCGTCAGTGAACAATTATTTTTGGAAAAATTTAGAAGTTGTACTTTCCATTTTCAATCCCCACTCACTCCATGTCAAAACCATGGCTGCTAGATTAGATAGAAATAAAAATTTAAAAATGGTTTGTTAAGAAAAAATAAAAATATCTCCAAAAACATCAATTTTAGGTATAGGACAATATTTATAAGTGCCAATTCAAAAATATAATAATATACAGGGTGTTCCGTATGAAAAAAATTACCTGCAAAATATGCATTCTTAATTTGTCGCCTCTCCAAAATAATTAATACAAAAAAAATTTTACGCTGAATTAAAAAAGTAAAAATATACAAAGTGTTCTATTTAAAACATAATACCTTAAAGGCGCTACGCCGTAGCAACTCACCATGTGTATTTAAAAATACTATTTAAAATGTGCACATTTTGGCACTACCAAATAACTTTGTTAATGCCCATATTGGGCTTTGATGCACTAATGAGTAACCCTGTATAATACGGGAATTCGAACAGCTATTAGGATACCACTTCGTTACAATTGTTATTAATTTATTAATGACAAACGGCCAATTTTCAGATTTTAGCGATTTTAGTCTGCAATCGTTCATTTGCAATCAATTATTAAAAACTACTTGTTAATGCACTAAATACTAATTATTATCGTAACAATGATTGTTTCTAGTTGTTAAGCTCTAGAGAGCCACTATTAATTTGATTAATATCTAAACAAGTTTACTTAACTTCATAGACAAATTTCTATGTAAATGTCTTTATAGAATACACATACAGTATTCCTCGGTTATAATAGACCCTGCTATAATAAAATAATACCTAAGGTCTCTCCCTAACCTCGTTCTTTACAATGAACCTGGCTATAGTAGATTATCGGCTATAATGAACCCAACGTAACCTCGTTGGTTACAGGGGAGCTGGCTCTAATGTACCAATACGCGAGCTCCCAACCTAACCTCGTTGATTACAAGAGACCTGGCTATAATGAGCTAATACCTGAGGTCCCAACCTAACCTCGTTGGTTACAAAAGACCTGGCTATAATGGATTTTCGGCATTAATGGACTAATAGTTAAGGTCCCAACCTAACCTCGTTGGTTACAGAAGATTTAACTATAATGGATTATGGGCTATAATGAACTAATACCTGAGGTCCCAACCTAACCTCGTTGGTTACAAAAGATTTGGCTATAATGGATTATCGGCATTAATGAACTAATACCTCAGGTCCCAACCTAACCTCATATGTTACAGAAACCTGGCAATAATGGACTATCGGCTATAATGGATAAACCTTGTGTTTCCGACGAGTCAATTATCCTATCACTGAAGAACTATGTTCAAATTAGAACAAAATTTTAGCAAAAATTGATCGGAGATTAACATGGAAAGTAAGCAAAGGTTTCCTTCAGATAGTAATGCCAAGAGAAAATATTTTAGACTATACGTTTGTGAGATACTCGTTCCCAGAAGTACATTCTTTAAAGAAAATTTATAACTGACATTCAAGAGCTTCCTGTAAAAGCTTTCAGAGTCAATATATAAATTGTTTTTAAACTTTGAGGCACCGCAGAGGTAATTATTATTACAAACAGTCATTTGCAATAACCTCTGTATAGAAATGTTCAGTATTTTAAAGTACGTTTTACACATTCTTCAGCTTCAGCTTTTTTCAGTTAAAATAGCAATTTTGAAAGGCTAATCTAGAAATGCGATCGTTATTTAATAACTATTAAAAGCATAAGTGCTAACATTTCTGATTCATAAAGAGTCCGCGCAATGCCGTTGGAATTTTCAACATACTTTATTGAATTATAAGGTTGCGTATTCATAAAATGTCATAAAATAGCATTTTATTGCAAATAACTTGAAGAGTGGTTGAAGTCTACACTTACGCTGACTACTGATTATTGCCCATAAAACCTGTAATTTGCGCTGGAAACTACGACTACTGATTATTGCGGTCCTCATCCCGCAGTTCCAATTTCAGGAAATAACTGCGAACTGCTGAAGTGGCTGTTACTTCCCATTATGTTGTAAGTCTAGGACATAAATATGATCGAACATTGAACATTAGGCTCATCCGAGAGTGATTTTTTCTAAGTTAAACAGTTCTCCGTAACAAATAACGTACGCTGGCGGCTAGTTCTTGGGCATAAGCTCATCTTGTCAGTTTTAAAGCTGTATCGGCTCCCCTGGAGTGTTTCGAACAGGAAACACGAGGCTGACATACGATCGCATCACTGGGCACTCCACACCACTCTTTTAACGATTATTGCCGTACAGCGGCTTTGTTTAATACAGCTTTGCATTGGAATTTTTATGGCCCTTTTATATGTATTTTACTCTTGTATTGTTTTGGATTTGAGTCGCTCTAGCGTTTATCGCTTTCGCAACAATTGTTTGGGTTATGCCCCTGTGGTAGTGAACCCCATCAGGAAAAAATGTAAACTACCAACGCTTATCCTAGAATTATTTATGGTTCGTCGTGGATTAATTATTGCCGAACCCCCGGATTATTATTTAATTAACTTGAATTTCCATAAATTAACCATTTACATGGTTATGCCATAATTATTTATTCCTTCACGCTGAAAAATTAAATTATGGCGTCGTTAAAATTTGGAAAAGTATGAAATACACTTTGGCCGGACGTTTCTTTGATAATAGAGTTGTAAATATTGCCATAAATATGTTTAACATTTTAAAAGATTAATAAAAATAATAATGGGACTTCATTGTACGGTTTTATAGACATTTTAGTTTGTAATAAAACGTAAATTATTTTAAATAAATTACTTTTATTCAGCTAATCCAATTTAATACACTGAATTGTCGTACATGTTGACGTTTACGAAACGTGCATGTGTTGAAATGTTAATTTCCATAAAAATTACAAACTGTACGCCAAAAATATAAATTTTTGCGCCAACTGAAGTAGTGGCATTGCAAATTAAGTGCTCTTAAACTATTTTTCAAAAACTTGAAATTTAAGCTTTCAGGTTTCTATTCCATGAGATCTAATACTGATCATCTAACTTTATAAATAATTCAAGAAGACTGCTCTACATTACTGTTAATATGTTTTATTTCTATTTTCTTTCAACCCAATTAGCTCTGGTAAATCAAACATAACAAGAAGTTTGTACTAACAGCTTGTTAAAATTTAATATCTTCGTTAAGATGTAGGAAAAAACTGTTTCAAATAAGTTAGTTTATTCCAAGTGGCCTCCTGAGATTGAAACATTGACATACAGCTCGTATCTTTTTAGTGACACCTTGTATACTATTATTAGATTTGTGGAAGAATACTTCTATGTATTTTTACATGCAGAAACGTTCTAAGCACACACAGAATAAAATTATTTAAAATGCGATTGATCGACTATATCGGGTCACCAGGAGAAGATTTATTATTTTTGACCTATTATTTTGAAACTTTAAACATCATATTTTTAAACTAAGATATCACATTTTTAAAATAATCAGGTATGTTATTGGTATTAAATTACAACAAATAAATGACAATTTAGAAAATGCAATTAAACTGAAGCGGAGTAATTAAAAAAATAAGTTATAGCCGTTTAAAAATTGAAAAGTGCTTTTTCTTAATTTTTTAAATTATCTTCTTGTCACAATAAAGTTTTTAAACAAGTTAATATTAAGGAACACTTAAATTTAGCATTCCTGTGATTTCGAAGCCTTAACTTTAAAAAAATTAATTACGAATATCCTGGGCATTTAAGATTTTTACTAATAATGTAATATTTCTGTGATTATAAACTAAAATGTCTTTATGTAACATATCAATGTATTGGAAATTTTTCAACAATTGTGATTGTCACAAAAACGGAGGCAATTGTGCTTAAAAATAAAAAATTGATATCAGCTCCAGCCAAATCGGACGTAAACATTTAGGTAAAAATAGTGAAAGTTGTGCATTTAGAGGTTATGTTTTAGCTTAAAATTAAAAAATAATAGGTTTAAAATAAAAAAACAATTACTTGCTGTTACCTCATCTCGTGGCCACCCGCTATTATTATAGAGTATCATGCGAATTGAATAATTAAGGACAAAGAATCATTTACTTGGCATTATCTATGGAAAGTATTTAGCAAGAAGTCAGCGAAGAATACATTAGTTAGATATATTTGATACTTATTATTTTGTGGTATTTTCTTACAAAGGATTTTTTAAATTTACTCTTCTTTTACTATTTATTGTGCGCTGATTGCAAAATTTTTGGATATCCATTCTACGTTATTTGTACACGTAAATCCGATGAAAAAACTTTCTGAAGATTTTCCAAATGTTATTTTACGTCTACTACGTAAATTCGAAATTTTTTTTCGCCCTGCATCTTCGAAACAAAGCGGCTTTTCAAAAATCATAAAAGGACAAAATATTCTTAGAATAGTCCAGGGAATAACCCCTTGAATTTTTGTCGTATGTTTAATAAACACCCTGTATAGAACAGTTAGAATAAAGCAAACGCAATCTAACACAAATGACAGTGTATAACAGTTTTTGACACCTGACACGAGTTGAATAAATAAATTTAATAATTAAATTTGTAATATTTGTTTACTTTGAACCGATAAAAAAGATATGGCATTTTTATTGGTGATTCTAGGTACAATATGTGCTAGTGGTAGAAGCGGCAATCAATGTACTTGTATTTTAGGCAGTTACTGCCTTGTACCTTCCGCCAGATTTGTTCCCTTCTGTATCACCAAATCAATTTACAAATTTACACATTCGAAACAAATTGAAAAATAATATCAAGAGCGAGAACATAAAATTTCCAAAGAACTATTTGCATAAAATTATCATTTTTCTATAGTAGGTAGCTAATGAAAATAAACGTTGCAGCTAAATTTGTGTATAAATCATTTTCAAAATTAAATTTTTTGGTCGACTGAATGCTAAATAAGGGCCTTTTTCTACTCAGTTTTACAGTCAATTTAGCCATTTACTTCCCGATAGGATTCGTGGTGCGTACCCAGGCTATTTTTGTAACGCACATTAGTGATACTGTCGTTACAATTGTCAACATAATTTTGAACACTGGTATTGTTATCTGTGAAAAACTAATTAGTATACTTGACTTGCGACTTATAGAATCTGCATCGCAGGCACAAATATTCAATGGTTATTCCATGCATTACGAATCGAAAAGTGTTAAAGGTCTACATATCAGAATAAATAGCATCAGTCAAAATGGAAGATTTAGTTTTATACGTGAAAATTTGAAGAAGTCGTCTATAGTAGATTTTACATACTTTCCTAATGTAACTATGCTTGATAGTAAAAACGCAGTTCCATAATTTAAATATTATTCATTTTAATCGGCATTGTTTAGCAGATTCCTACTACCATTATTTCTTATTCAAATACATAAGCAGTAAGATACACCTGGTTAATAATCTGTAAGTTAGTAACTCAGTTAAAATCTCTAGGAACAATAGCAAGTAAAAATAACACCACCTAAAGATGTCACCGATTGAAATAATATTAGCAAAAACGGCGTCATTAAATGCAACTGGTAAAGGCTGCCACCAAAAACCATGATAGACAATGTATCAGCTGAAATATGGGCCAAAATAGCGCTGATTAATATACTGCTGGTCAAAAATATTGTTGCCGTCGACATAAACATCTCTGTCGAGGATGCCGCAACGTCGTCTCCAAACACAGTACTGACCAACAAATGATGTTGAAATTGTCACAAAAAAAACATCAGAAAACGGTAGGGGCTCTTTTTCCAGCAAAAATAGCGCCGATGGAATTATTTCGCGTTAAAATATCGCCACTAAAATCAACTTCATCAAAGAAAACCTATCATAAATAACGCCGGTCAGAAGCAACTACAGTCCAAAAATTACCTCCAACAAAAGCACCATTGTGGCACTATGGACTACTCTACAAAATAAAAAAGGCGCTACCTCACCAAATCTACTTGCTACTAAAATCATACCTAAATGAAAGACACTTCCAAATCAAACTTGAAGACTCTCTATCCAACTACCACCCTATTAACTCCGGAGTTCCCCTTGGACCCTTCCTTTATCTTCCATATACATCAAATGTCCCAACCACAAACGACACATTAATTGCCACCTTCGCTGATGACACAGCTATAATGTCATCAGACCCAAATCCTATCAGAACATCGGAGAAACTACAAATACATCTAAATCTATTACAAACTTGGTTAGACCGGTGGAGAATAAAAATGAATGGTGAAAAGTCTACACAAATAACATGTACAACTAGACGAAGTGCCTGTCCCAAGTTACCATTAACAATATGCCCGTACCAATTAAAACTGAACTGAAATATCTCGGACTTCACTTAGACCAAAAGCTGACTTGGAAAGCTCACATAGAAGCTAAACGCCAACAACTCAATCTAAAAGCAATAAAGATGTACTGGCTAATTGGGAGAAAATCACAACTGACCTTGAATAACAAACTATTACTGTATAAAGTCATCCTATAACCCGTATGGACATACGGAATTGAGCTATGGGGGTGCAGCGAACCCCCAAATCCCAAAATCCTACAAGTATTCCAATCTAAGATTCTGCGATCAATAGCTAATGCTGAGTGGTTCATAGCAACCAGACCCTGCACAATGACTTTGGAGTACCATACGTTAACGAAGTTATCAAATCCACAGCCAGAAATAGCCGTGACCGCACCTTAAACCATAACAATCAATTAATAGCTGATCTCTACCACCATCAGCTAGTTAACAGAAGATTAAAAAGACAATGGCCCGAAGATCTGACTGAATAATCCTGGTGACCCATCAATGGATGGTGCCCAACTTAAGCCACCTGCAATAATATCATCCTATTTACTTACTACTCTGTAGTTTACTTGAGTAGATTGTAAATTTGCAATAAATAATTTAAAAATAATAAAAGTAAAAGCACCATTAAAGAAATGATCAAACATGTCACACATTGCAACAGCGTCTGTTTTGAACAACGGCGGTTACAAATATTGCCAGAGAACTAGATCTTTCAAATATACTAATTGTGAAAAATTACGGCTCCCAAAAGCATTGTAAACAGAAAATACCTCTAAAAACATCACTAATAAAAATAGCACCTATTAAAAGCAATGGTGATCAAAAATGTTCTTCCCAAAAACAGCGTTTATCGAATACGTTGCTGGCAGAAGCAACACAGATGTTGCTACCGAAAACAGGGCTAGCAAAAATATCGTCCCTACTAACACTTAAATTTAAAATGATAAAAAGTCTCTCGGTGTTATTTTTACAGGAAGCGGACGTTTCGATGCGGCCGATTTGGCGCAGGGATGGTTGGGCGTAGAGCCATTTGAGCGCAAGGATAGTTTGGCGCACATCCGGTTGGGTGGGAATTATGCATTTGTTTGACATTTAAGTAATATATTTGTAGATAGTAAGTTTCAAGAAATCGGTTGTTGAGGCACAATGAATACTTTGCACGACCGTAGAGGAAGTACTCCTCTTCACGCTGAATTGGTATCAAAATGGTTGGCTAAAGGCCAACTTTCCACACTTGTGTGTGTGCTAAAAATGCCTTTTCTACGACTATTTTAGAATATAGTCATTCTGACACATTTTTTAATTATGGCTGAATTCTTACACTGGTAATGGCATATTGCATTAGCTAATGGTGTCAATAAGAACGTTTAATAAAACAATGGAATCTTTTATATTTTTTAATGTAAGAATGTTATTGCATAAAATGTGTAAGAATGGTTATTTTCGAAAGCTTAGTGAAGACTTTTTTAATAAATCAGGTGTTTTATTAATTAAATTTATTAATAAAATTGCATAATTCTACAATGGTATCAATAACACAAAAAATTTTACAAAATATGCTACGTTAATAAATGTATTTGCGCCCAAACGTCCCTGCTTTCAACAGTTCCTGCGCCCAACCGTACCTGCCCCAAATCATCTCTGAGCTAAACAGCCCATGCGCCCAAACGGTTCTTCACCAAACCGGTCGCGCATGGGCGCCCAAACGGTTCTTCACCAAACCGGTCGCGCTAAAACGACCGATCGATTTTTATGATCGTGCTAGCGCTGTATTTATTGGCGCCATTTTCAGGAAATATTTATAATAAACGATATTGTTGACGACCTTATTTTTAAAGCACTATAAATTCAGGAATCTCTATAGTGAACTATCACAAAAACTCAAAGTCCAGAATCATACAGACAAACTAAATAATAATTAAGGCGATCGATTATCTATTCGATTTCTGCGCGTTGTTTTGAGCGTTAATAACGCAGCAGAAATTATAAAAACGCCATTTTATAAAAACACCTAATGGACTACGTAACTGCAGAGAAATTAAAGAACTCGTATCTAGTGAAATAAAACTGATATAAATCGCCTAGGAAACATTTCTAATTAAGAGTCAAATATTTTATGTTCACATTAGGTTTAATAACTCCAGTAAACCTGTACCATTCTGCATTTAACGTAAACCTTAAAATCCCCTTACGAAAAATAAATATGTAGGTGGAGTTTAACAAGTCACCTTTGCCATAAAATTAAAACTTTAATTAATAATTAACTTCCAACACAACTGTTCAGCATAGTTTCACATTTTGTGTGGTTCACCTTATTTTTTATAAAAGGTCATGACAAAATCGCCAAAACTAATGTTCTCTAGGAAATAATGTTAATCATTGGGAGTTTTTTATTTTCTAGATATTACAAAGAATTCAAGATTCTGAACAAATTTTCCACATGCAATTAGCGTAAATAGGTGTAAAATATTCATTTATATTTGTTACCTCTTGGGTACTTGAAATGTTGCTTTTAATGTAACAAACAGCGCAAGCTACGTGCAAGAATATTCTATGCATTTTATCCCGTTAAGGATCGACATAAAATTCAAACAACGCGTAATATGAATATTTGCTTCCTGCTGCCATAAAAACTAAGAGAGGAACAAGAGGTCATCAGCAATGTACGAGGCGACTTTTATAATTACGATAAATATGAATTCAAAACGCAATTACATTAAATGGTCATTTTAAATCACTTTGAATGCATTGTAAACGGCCGCGGTAGGACTTGAAATGCTTCTGCTGGAATCCGTCTAAAGTTTACGTTCATAACCGCGAGTAAATCAATTCCCGATATCTGATACTGATCCGAATGCCTTTTAGGAAACCTTATGATCAGTTATAAGAGATAGGCATTCAAAATAATCCTTTAAGCCTTCCGGTTGTTTACTTGCTACACCTGTATAGAGATTTTATTATACAGCCGCTACCGGCATTAGAATATAAAGCAGATTATAATAAACGACTTTTTTCTTTGTGGCCAGATCGCAGTGCCACACAAAATTCCAAACTTATTGCACCAAATACCTCGCAGCATATTTTTTCTAGGAAAATACAAGGTTTCTATCAGCTATAATTTTCATTATTTAAGTACTTAACAACATCCAGAGGCTACTGAACGTTGTTATGTAACTATGAATAATGAGCACGTACTAAATAGGGTAAAATTAACCGAATGTAACAAAAATAAGACATCAAAAAAACAAGGCCAGTTTTAGCCTCGTATAAATTATAGAAACCAAATAAATTCAATTTGGGTCATCTGAATAACTCAAACAGTGGGTTATTACAATAAGAGAAGTTTGGAGATTTCAACGTTCGGTGAGAAGGGAAACGCGCGATCTGTAACAGGAAGGAGCAGTCACGTAAACGAGTCACTAATTCGCACGCGAATGTTGTAAGTTAATACCCACTAAATAAGAAACGCCAGCGGAATATAAACGAAATATTTCGAGATCATTGTTAAGGGCATATTACTAACGAGGCAAAGTCAAGTTTTTGACTCGGTTGGTGGCAAAACGAGTCGCTAAATCAGAACGAAGCCCAACAGGGCTGGGTTCGTCTCGCCACTTCAATCAAGTTCCGACTGTGCTGGTCCAAGATTTTCCAAAAGGTAAACCCGTATGTAATGCGCTCAATTGTGCAACAATCAATAAAATCTATTGTTGCCGAAGAAATAACTCACGGAATTTTATGGTTGGCGTGATGATTTAATAAAACTTAACTTGATAAAGAATTCAGGTCAAAGCCAATTGCAATCGGATTCGTAAATCAAATGGAAATGTCAAATGAAATGCCAGTCATACGGTTATTATTATTTCATATGGCTGCGAATATACATATAAATTTATGATTCACTGGCTCCGCACTGGCGAAGATATCGATATTGATTGACAAGTGAATGTTGATTTGGGATTAATTTTTATACACCACTAATCGTGGGAAAGGAAAGTGAAAATATTAATTTGCGTATAATTTTGGATGCGTTCAGTAGCTCATGAAAAAAATTAAACAGCTTGGTCGATGGAACTTGAGAATAAGGATGTTTACTATTTCCCAAGGAAATACGTCGCAGGACAAAAAGAGTTCTATAAAGACAAATCCTGTATATAGTTTTTCAACTGTGAATTAAAAACCGTTCACTAATAAGTCTTGCGTTAGTAAGTGTTTCACTAAGTCAATTAATTAAAATGGAAGTTATGGTTTGGAATCTACTACTGCATCAACAAAAAATACTTGAATTAATCGGATGTTTTATTTAGAAGATATGCGACTGTAAGAGGAAAAATTCTTAAGTGGAAATAATTCGTTGCAAGTAAAAATGAAATTGTTGACGGAAAACGGTAATTTTATAAATTAATATTAAACTACTCAAAAAGGAATAGGAATATTGCAGTGTAAGACACTTAAAGGCAACACCAATTGCATTTATAATAAAAAACTACCAAAACAACAAAATGCAACGTCTTTTTAGTAATGAACAAGAAGAATGCAACAAAGGTACGTTTAAGGAAGAAATTTAACAATATTATAATGAAAATCATTATTGTCTCCTTTCTCTTAACTTAAATTTATTAAATTATAATATCGCGTGGCACCTCCTCTGGCTGTTCTAACTGCTCTGCAACTTGCTGGCATACTCTCAATGCAGTTATCAATATGTTCTTGTGGAATTTGATGCTACAGTACCGGAAATACATCCCTCAGCTGTTGTACAATAGTAAGACATGGATTATGATGATCCAGCTGTCTCTGCAAAAGGTCCCATGCATGCTCGATGGGGTTGAGGTCTGAAGATAGCGGAGGAAGAACAAGATGGTTTACTTCCTCATCTCGAAGCATTCTAAAACAACCCGAGTACGATGCGGCCTTGCATTGTCGTCAAGAAAAACAAAATATTCCCGTTCAAAAAGCGTTGCGACCGACGGTTCAGAACATTGGCCATAATGATCTCTTCGACATAATGTTGGCCCGTGAGTGTACCATTAAATATATGGAGGTCAGTACGCCACCCTAAAGAAATTCCAGCCCATACCATAAGACCACCACCTCCAAAGGCAACGACAGGTTGGGTATACTGAGGTAAGGAACGATGTCCGGCACTATGATATACTCTTAAACGCCGCTATCATTGCTGAGACAATATCTGGACTCGTCCAAAAACTGTATATCTTCCCACGGTGTCGCTTCTTGAAGCCTACGTCTTGACTATTCCGCGCGGTGTCTTCGTTGAGCCACAGTTCTTGCAGAACATCTCAGGGGGCGGTATGAAGTAACTCGTACCTCAAACAATCGATTTCTCACAGTTTGGTCGGGGACTCGATTTCCTGTGACATTCTGAAGCACTTGTTGTAGATGTTGAGCAGTTAAAAAGGGATGCATTCTTGCATTAATTACCAGAAGTCGATCCTCACGAGATGTTGTGCTGCGAAAAGATTCACTTCCAGTCCTTCTTGCAGTCGTACCTGTTTCTGTAGGCGCGAAAAAGCACGTTAAATTACGCTCTCCGTTGTTCTTAACATATCAGCAATATCAGCCCAGCGATCTCCTCTTTGGTGCGTAGCAACGGCTAAATTTTATTGTACTGTTGTTAAATGGTTTCTCTGCATTGTTGTTTATTATTAAGAACACAAATATAAAAACAATGAACAAAAAATATTATAAGAAGACAGGAAAAATTATTCAATCAACCACACAAACTCGACTTGGCACTAATACGGTTAAACAGTTGCAACTGGATTCGACTGTTTTTTGTTTTTAACATGAAACATTGTCGCTTGCGCTAATTATCAATAATACACGACCATTAGCTGCCAAATACATACATATATGCTTTATATTACAGTACAATATCCCTATTCATGTTTGAATAGTGTATTTACAGTATTATAAGTATTAGAAAGTAAAGAACTTGCGTAAAGGATATCAAACATCACATACAAAAGAAAACCCATAAGAATCCTAATTAATTAAATCTACGATTTATGTGTGAAGTCACTGTATTTCCAAGCAGGAATGAGGAAATCTAGTAAATTCCATAA
The DNA here is from genome assembly GCA_014611495.1 of Limonius californicus. Taxonomy (NCBI): domain Eukaryota; kingdom Metazoa; phylum Arthropoda; class Insecta; order Coleoptera; family Elateridae; genus Limonius; species Limonius californicus. Next base: position 20,092 of record JABXWE010047923.1, read on the forward strand.
CAAAAAGATGCAAATTCGTCATTTCGTCAAAAAACAACGGCTGGCTAGTCGAATCTTTAGAGTAATTCTAATTTGAAACAAAAAATTTTTCTTAATTGATTTTGCATACTTCTTGTAATTTTAAATAATTTATTTTCTATTTACATCTTCCAATGAGTCAATATTTTTTTGTGTTTTTCATTATGCAATAAAGGAGAGGTACCTATTTATGTAGATAAGTGAATGTCTGAAATATAGTTAAAATTAGGGCTTATGATTGGTTTTTGTCAATTTATAAGAAGATGCCCGGTTTTTTAAACTGTTACCTAATATAAAACACCTTTTTTTTATTCATTCATACTACCGTTCCTCCCCTCCCCGAACCGCTTTCGTATTACTTCAGGGGGTGCGGGAGTCCCTTACACACTAAACATTCATGCAAGATGCACCCTAAACTTAACTAAGCGAAATGCGGTCACCCCAGTCGGGATTCGAACACCCCATCCGATCGGCCACATTTCGCTGTGACCTCGATGGCAGTGCGTTTCCGCACAACTCTACCGAGGCCCTTAATATAAAACACCTAATTTTCATATAGAGGATGCTCCAGCTAAGTTGTATCACCTTAAATGTGGTTGACGCAATCCAACATACATGCAACTGAGATTATTGATTTTTTTGTATTATAGAAATGGATTATATTTGCTTTCTGTCAAGTTCATCTCTTACTGGAATAAACAGGCCAGAGGCCTAACATGAAGTAGTAGAAGAAGAAGAAGGTAAATATGAAATATATTAATAATTAGCAGGAAAAGCACCCTTACTAAGCCGTACTAAAGTAAAAACTAAACAAGTGAAAAACAAAAAATGAATAAAGTTTTATTTATTTTAAAATTTCCTCCAACCACTTACACTGACTATTTAATTGGTTGAAAGCCTTCTACCAAAGTGTTTGTCCTACACTGAGTTCTACATCTTCTAACAGCCCAAATAAAATGACTGAAATCCAGTTCGATTACGACAGTAACGTGAAAAGGATTAAATGCATGTGCTTTCAGAGTTCTACTCGTTTCAGTTGTAAAGCTCTACGAATACTCACATTTGCGCTTAGGTCTGTTTCACTTACATGGGGATTCCCATTTCCTGCCAGTTCATTTTCCATGTTCGTAATCTGTTGCGTATTATGGTAGGTACGCAATGTTGAACAATCTTTTTGTTGGTAATGAATACACAAAATTATATGGAACTGATGTTTATTAAGATTGACTGGTCGCTACCAGAACGTGTACAAGAGTGCCTAATATTAAATGTTTAAAACTGGTGGCAGGCGTACAAAGCCTCGTGGCACGTACGTGGGTTACCGGAAGTGCCCTTGTAAATCCCTTGCTCGGGTCTATTCTTAGAACTGTACAAAGAAGCACTTCTTGAAAAACACAGGCTGCTGCAACATACTGCCCCCCTTGAAAGATTGTCTTTCAACAATACGAAAAAATTGTCTTAAAATTATGAAATTGCTACATGCTAGGGTACTTAGAAAACTAGAAACTTATTATTTGCCACTCATTGTTCACTATACACATTAGAATCACTTGGTAGAGGACAAAGTTTAGTGGTTGCTCTTTTCATTATAACACCTCTTGTTTTTATTGTTGCTGTACGGATCATCCCGTCTTGTCCTGGGTGTACCTGCATTATGCGACCCAATGGCCACTGTAACGGTGGAAGTTGATCTTCTTTGATGATGACCAGCGTGTTCGGTTTTAATTGTTGTTGAGACAACTGCTGCCATTTTTTTCTAGTCTGCAATTGGCCACGATATTCTACTGACCACCGCTTCCAGAAGTGTTGTGAAAGCTGCTGTACACGTTGCCAGCGCGATAATCTGTTTGTATTTATGTTGCTCACATCTGGTTCAACAGGCGCGACAAGTGAGTCTCCAATAAGGAAGTGACTTGGCGTAAGGGCTGTAAGGTCATCCGGCTCGAAGGACCAAAATGTTGCGTATTATGGTAGGTACGCAATGTTGAACAATCTTTTTGTTGGTAATGAATACACAAAATTATATGGAAATGATGTTTATTAAGATGGACTGGTCGCTACCAGAACGTGTACAAGAATGCCTAATATTAAATGTTTAAAACTGGTGGCAGGCGTACAAAACCTCGTGGCAAGTAGGTGGGTTACCGGAAGTGCCCTTGTAAATCCCTTGCTCGGGTCTATTCTTAGAACTGTACAAAGAAGCACTTCTTGAAAAACACAGGCTGCTGCAACATAATCATTCTGGGCATACATCTTCTGCAATAATTTACCTTCGTTTTTTAAAGAGGTTTCAAGGCGTCTAAATATATTTTCAGACAATGGGTTTCTAGTTGGATAGCGCCTAATGTATAATTTGGGGGTCGCAGCCGTATTTCCGAAGCATTCGCTAAAAATAAGCAACAAATCCGTTTTATTGTTATTGAGAAACATCTTATTTAAAATTTAAATAAATTGGAAGCACGACTTATTGTATTGTATTGTATTGTCATAACATAAGTAGGCAACACTGATCAGTATAATTAAGTTAACGGTGATTTTGGTTGCCATGCTATGTGTATGTTTGGTTTTATGGGAAGGTAACTTAGGTGACCCTGCCTGTATTAATTCATTTAAACCTTGCATTGCGGTTGCAAGTTTGCATTAAGCAACATGTCATTGTCTGAAGAAGTTTCCCTTAAACTGTTGATTATGCCCGTACTTTCGCCTACACCGTCACTACGCTCTTATGGTTTGCCTTGTTTATTATTACTATTTGATTTTACAAACTGCTGTTACCAATAATTTGATATTATAGCTGGCTACAAAAAATCATTGATAATATCGTGATTTTCAAAATTTAGCTACTATTCATATATCCACATTTACTATCGATAGTTAATCACCCTTATTTCGTGGAATAATTTACTAAGACCTTTGCAATTTGTTTTCTTTCTAGTTTCCAACTCCTCACTATTTCTATCAATTCTTCGTTCCTAGCAGTTACATTTTTCATGTTAGAACTGTTCTCTCACCTTGTATAGAAATGTAAAATGCTATCGTAAAGAGTTTTGAGAAGATATTTTATAATTCGCACAATAAAATTTATGTCAACCCCTGTTAATATAAAGTAGCTAAATATATTAATTCTTAAATTTACCATTGTACAATTAAAAATATTTAATTTTTGCAGTTGTCTAACTTCTTATCTTATCAATTTTGAATTATAAGTTAATATTTCAAGGTTTTTGATATATTTTATTCAGATATTACCAACTGATGTTAAATTCTTACAAGGGTGTAAGGGGATGCTAAATCAACCTGGCAAAAAACCATTAACTAATTACATCGACTGTATTCGCTTCCCTGTCCATCCAGGGTCTCAGATCAGTATACCTAAACGCAAGAAAATGAAACTGCAGCCAATGTAAAACACAATGCGTGCAGTATACCACAAAATAAATTTGTTGCAGAGTCTTGACATTGTTCCGGTTGCCAAAAAATTGGATTTATCTTCAGTCTTGGGTTGTGTGAAAAGGATGGTAGTTTGTAATATAGTGAAATAATTTACCAAATTACGCAAATATAAAATAGAAATACTAGGTGAATTTTTCGATAGTCACCATTGACAACTGGGAAACACTAAGAGATGCGAGGTCAGTTAAACTAGGGAACAGTTGTGTTTTGTTATGGCGATTGAAAATCTGAGATGAAATCCTGGATATTTTAATTCGTTCTTTATTTATCACGAAAAACTGAAAATTATGGTTTTAGAAATAATGTATTACCTTCGCTACCATCGACGTTATCTCAATTTTCAAGGCCTTCTAGATTGCTAATTGTCATTTAAACTTTTTAAAAACTTTAAATACTGCAAACAGATTGCGTCTAAATGGTGTACACTGTACGTAGAGTTTCTTTATCGTATTTTGTAATTGTCAAGATGTTCACCGATGGAGAAAATCAGGATATGTACAATTTCTATATTTACAGCAATAGAAATTCGCTTTTAGACAAATACGCAAATCTGTATTCAGAAAGACAGCTACGTCACCAAACAACGTTTGCAAGGATTTCGAGAAATTTGGCTGTCTGTGCAAGGTTTAGAAGATCACGGGGCTGTATGTAAAAGAAATTATTGCTAATGCAGTGAATATTCTGGCTCAATTAGTGATTGATCCAGTACAATTCAGCCAAATAATTTCTCAAGAGTGTGGTATTGATGATTCATATGTGAGGAAAATCGTCAAAAAACATAGCATGATTATAAATTCACACCTGTACAAACTTTCTCTTCATCCTGATTTTTTTTAATTATAAGGTGTTACATTGCAGCTAGTCTAAAACACTAACCAGCAGCTTTGATCTAACTTAAGTTATCTAAATAGTTCTGCTAAGGATTCACTCACTTGTGCGCTCAGTTCTGCCTTGCAAAACTTTTCTTTTGTTAACACTTCACTTTGCTCTGCTTTTTTCTTTCATTTTCACGTCTCTTTACACTAGTTCAAATGGTTTGGTCCTCTTGAGCCTTCTCACTAAATCTGTATTGTCGAGAATTTGGATTACCTCGACGTCTCATGCTTGTGCTCCGTCGCGGTTTTTATCCCTAGATCCCTGTGGATATCACTGTTTCGAGCGTACCAGGGTACATCTACGATATTCCGCAGAACTTTGTTCTGGAAATTTTCAATTTGTTTAATGTTAGTTTTGTTGGTGCAGCCCCAAAGTTGGCAACCGTATTTCCATACTAGTTTTAATACTTGATTGTACAGAAGTAGCTTGTTATGTATTGAAAGTTGTGAGTTGTGGCTTGTTGTAATGTTTCCGCTTTCTGTTCAGTTCTTTCGCCCACCGCTAGTATTGCAGTGTCGTCTGCATACATGGTTATTGTTGTCTCATTGGTTGACGGGATGTTATTGGTGTACAGTAGGTACAGCATTGGCCCCAGTACACTGCCTTAATTTCGTATACGGAGTATTCCTCTTCTTGCTTTATCCTGAACAGTCTGTTTGCGATGTAAGACTTCAGAAGTTCAGCATTCAATTGTTTAGGTAGATCTTTTTCTATATAGTTTATGATTTAGTTCTTGATGCCATACTAAATCAAAACCCTGTGCAACATCTAAGAAGATTGCTGAGCAGACTTTTTCTCCTCAAGACTTTTCTCTATGGTATTTATTACCCTGTGAACTTGCTCTACAGTTGAATGTTGGTTTCGGAATCCAAAATGATATGTTGGTATCAGTTCTTTTCTTTCTATTATTGGTTTGAGCCTTTTGAGTAATAGTTTTTCAAATAGCTTTGAAAATAACGGTAAGAGCGAGATAGGCCGATGTGATGCTGTTTCATTCGGCGGTTTTCATGGCTTGTATCATTATGACCTCGGCTACCTTCCATACGTTCGGTGCATATTTTAGTCGAAATGATGCATTTATTATGTTAGTTAGTTTTAGTATTCCTTTTCTAGGTAGGTGTTTCAATACTTTCATGCATGTATGCTTCTAATATGGCCGGCGAGAACTGTGTTGTTACTGTTGCTCCATCTTTGTGTGCCGTTTGTCTTAGCAATGCTGTCAATAAACGAGTACAATGTGTCACATGTTTAAAGTATTACCATAATGGTTGTGTGGTGAAACTAAAAACTAAAGTGCTTACTGTAGATAAAGGAAAAATAAATTGCTGTTCTAACCTAGAAAGAACAAGTGACGACCCTGGCCTTGGTGATTTCGTAAATACTGAAGCTATCACTATCTCGTACTTAAAAATGCTTTTGAATACCAAAGACGATCTAATTGTGCAACTGAAAGACAAAAACGCACTTTTGGAGGACAAAGTTAAATACTTGGAAGATAAGTTGGCTAATACTACGGCTACGGCTGCTTATTCCACGCAGGTAAAACGGCAACAGTCCTTTCTGCCAAAGAAAGGTAAAACATTTCAAGTCGACAATTTAGAGGCGACTGCTGGTCAAGCTACTCCAACTGAAAAAATTACCGGTAGTACCCTCTCTACAGTTTCTGAAGATAATAAAGTTCCAAATAGGCATATTGTGGAGGGCAAACATTTAAAAAATGCCTTAACTGAAGTTCAAATGCTAAGCAAAATGAACGAAGTAATTGCGTTAGCCGATGAAGAAGTGAATGTTCATATTCCAGTGCAACGCAAAAATTTACAAAACCATCGGACTTCTAAACATACCGTTTATGGACAAAATACATCCGCAGATATTACTGGCATTGAAAGATTAACTTATCTGTTCGTATCGCGCGTTCAGCCAAAGTTTAATGTTGATGATATATCGGCATTCTTGAAGAAAAACTCTATTGATATACAAACATGCGAATCTTTACAGACTAAATTTAATACCTATAAATCTTTTAAGTTGGGCGTTAAACAAAGTGAAGCGAAAAAAATT
>JABXWE010047924.1:0-15052 GCA_014611495.1 Limonius californicus
GCTAAAAAATAATATTTAATTTCCCATTAAAGCACACCAAATTTTGTGGTAAAATATCAAGTCGTTCAAAAATTAGTTGGGGGGGGGGTTACTTTATAGACACAGTGTATATATATATATATATATATATTCAACAGTGTTGAAACCAGTATGGTCAAATGGAGTTCAACTTTTGGGCGCAGCGTCAATCTTCAACATTGAAATTCTCGAAAGATTTCAATGGAAAGTACTACGTATGATAGTGTTAAATACAGTGACAGACTGAGAGTGCATCCAAACAGACCAGCCAAGTGATTACTCACAGAACAAACAGATACTTGCAGACTTAAGAGGTTCAAGCCACTATACATAGCAACTAACCTACTTAAAAATGAATAGGGATATTGCAGTGTAAGACATTTAAAGGCAACACCAACTATTTATAATAAAAAGCTACCAGAACAACAAAATGTTCTTCAAAGTCTTTTTAGTAAAGAACATGAAAATTACAACAAAAGTATGTTTAAAAAGACATTTAACAATATTATAATGAAAATCGTTATTGTCTCCTTTCACTTAACTTAAATTTATTAAATTCTAATACCGCGTGGCATGTCTTCTGGCATTAATAACTGCTCTGCACCTTGCTGGCATACTTTCAATGCAACTATCAATATGTTCTTGTGGAATTTAATGCCCCAGTATCGCCAATGCATCCCTCAGCTGTTGCACAGTAGTGGGCCTTGGATTATGATGATCCAGCTGTTTCTGCAAAAGGTCCCATGCATGCTCGATGGGGTTGAGGTCTGGAGATAGCGGAGGAAGAGCAAAATGGTTTATTTCCTCATCTCGAAGCATCTCTAAAACATGACTACGATGCGGCGTTGCTTCGTCGTCGAGAAAAACAAAATATTGCGTTGCGACGGTTCAAACATGGTTCATAATGATCTCTTGGGCATAAAATTGGTCCATGAGTGTACCGTTAAAGATATGGAGGACAGTATGCCATCCTAAAGAAATTCCAAACCATGCCATAAGACCACCACCACCAAAGACAACTACTGGTTGGGTATACTGAGGTAAGGTAAGATGTGTGGCATTACGATACACTCTTTGACGCCAGTTATCATTGCTGAGAAAATATCTGGACTAGTCCGCAAACAGTATATAATCCACGGTGTCGCTTCTTGAAGTTAGAGACGTCTCAGGAGGCGGTATGAGGTAACTTCTACCTTGAACAATCGAGTTCTCGCAGTTTGGTCGAAGACTCGATTTCCTGTGGCATTATGGAGCACTTGCTGAATGGTTGCTAACATATTAGCAATGTCGACCTGGCGATCTTCTCTTTGGTGCATAGCAACGGCTAAATTTCGTTGTTTTATTGTTAAATGTTTTCTCTGCATTGTTGTTTATTATTAAGAACGCAAGCGTAACACATGAATAAAAAAACAATGAACAAAAAAGGTCTTAAGAAGACAGGAAAGATTATTCAATCAAATACACGAACTCTACTTGACACTAATACGGTTAAACAATTGCAACTGGATTCGATTGTTTTTTGTTTTTTAACATCAAACATTGCCGCTTGTTCTTATTATCAATAATAGACGACCATTAGCCACCAAATACAAATACATATGTATGCTTTATATTACAATATCCTTATTTATTTTTGAGTAGTTTAGGTTTAATTAAGTTACTAAATATTTAGATATAGAATAGAAAAATCCCAGTAGCTCAAATAAGTCTGTATTAAGGCGGTAGTACAATAGGCATGAGCCATAGGGTGATTGTTAATTGTAGTTTTGTTATACCATTTACTTATTGTTCACATGGACAGATTGTAAATAATCTGAAATTTAAAAAATGGTTAAAGTTTATGATACAGAAGTTACGTTTACATAAAAAAGGTGTACTTGTTTCACGTCGATAAAATGTACCGTTTTCAAGAAAAACGCGCGTAAGTATTTCAGATATATCCGATGTTAAAAATATTCTTTTATTCTTAAGGGAGTACTTCTGTATTAAGGCTGATCCTCCCGGCCAAAATTGGTTATTTTTTCATTTTTTGGGTGTAATTCATTTTTTTTATTATATGTATCATACATCAAATTACGCGTATTTTTAATACCTACCCCGCTGAATCTGTTTCATTATTTAAAAAAAATGTATCACGTAAAAAGTAGACCGCAATCGTTTTATTTTTATTGTTTTTGCATTCTTTGGTATCTAGATCTAAAGATAGCCTTTTGATTTTTTGGATTAACATTAATAATACTATTCCCTAGCCCGCTGAATCTAAAACAAGACGAAGAAAAAATTATTTATTTAAATAAAAGCAAGAACGTAGAGGACGATGTATCTTCATGTCTACGATACTTTTAGAAAAGAAAATAAGCAGGCATGTGTAAAATGCTGTACTTGATATAAATCAATAATAACCAGTTTAAAAAAAAGGTGTATTGTTTAAATAATCACATGTCATTTTTGTATATTTTGCACATTTAGTTCTCCAACTTGGCCGCGAGAGGCGCTGTAGATAGTTCAGGTAGAAACTTCGGCGTCAAGCCAACTTTATTACGGTGATGGGTAGATAATCGTTTTATTACCCGGCCATAATGGAACATTTTATGTATTGACAAACCAAATCTGCCTTTGAATTCAAAAAGTTGCAAACTAACAAATAAAAGAAAATTATAATTTGTCTTACTAGATTCATGGCAATATCTATGCAATTGTTATGTATTTTAAAAAATGTATATACCGTATGTCTCCGAATACCGTTTACAAGAGGAACAAAAATTTATTTTTGATTTTACGAAAAAATGACGAAAAAATAGAAAATTTTGCTTGATTTGAAATACATATGTACCTATTTGTGTTATTAAAACTATTTAGGTTATTCTTTTTTTTTAATCAGATTTTTTGGTATCACTATTTTCGTTCGTGCAGTACTTTTTAAAAGTCTGTTTTAGTTGGCTTTGAAATGTTAACAAATTTATGTTTTCGAATTTAGTTTAGTAGAGAGAAAAAAATGTTTATTTTTCATTTTACAAAAAAAAACAATTCTATATTCAAAATTAATATATTAGTACAAATGATCTTAGAAACAAAAAACAAAAAATATAAAGCTATAACCTAGAGATTGATGTAAATAATACAACAAACAACAATGCAAATATAAATAAACATTTTTTCTTCTAAATAAAAATCTCGAAGAGGTAAATCCCTTGATCTTCTCGAATCTAATAATTCTGGGAGAACAGCACCAAAGTAAAATTTTTGTAGTTTCTCGACCATTTTCAGACAAAAGGCATTATTTTTTTGAATTTTTTGTACATGTATACCCTTCTCTGTATGAATAACAAAATAAGCTTTGCTTACATTTGCAATTAGCATTTGACCATGTAATTGGTACATGTATGCGTGTTTTTCTTTTAATTGTATTGTACCGTCTATTAGTGAGCACCAAGTAATTTCTTTTTCTGTTACTGCCTCTTCTGGTGACAAATGTGTACTAGAGTAGGAACATTTTATTTCGACAACAGCCGAATTATCCTCTAACAGCCTATCAGGACTAGCTGCTAAGAAAGGTTTTTTGTGCCAAATCTTTAAACCGCTCTTTTTTGTCTTGAGGTTGGTTTCATCTTCGAATCTTTTCGCTGCTATATCTTCATTGTCCTGCCCATATTTTGTGCAAACATTACCTTTAAATGGCCTGTACAATAAAGACTCCACAAGCTTTTTGGAAGAAGTTTTTTTTCGCATGTTGCATATTTTTCCAAAGTTTGAAGCTGTCAGTCTCAATTTTCTTTCTCGAAACCACAAGTCCGGCGAAGCTTGATTTTCGGTATTTTTTTCAATTTCCTCTATATCGGAAGATAATTTTATTAAAAATATTTCTTCTTTAGCATTAAATTGACTTTCAGTCATATCAGGCACTTCCTCAACACATAGACCATAGTCAGCATCAGGACCATCAGATTTTTGCGAGCATTTGTATTTTCGCAAGCGTTGCTTTTTTCTTAAATTTGATATTTTTTTGCAATGCTTTTGTGTGTAGAAGCCTGGTCCATTTCTCAACATTTTCTTTTGCAATTCGTCATGGTAGGAACCACTATTGCTGTTGAAAGACAAAGCAGCACCTTCACACCTTGCTGTGTACCCACCTTTCAACAAAAAGTTTACCCTTTTTCCACCAACAAATTTTCCTACAATAGAGTTGTAACATTCCGCCAAATTGTTGTTGACATTATGCAACAAGCTCCATGCATGATCCGCCACTCTTCTGTTGCGCGAAACAATCTCATTGTAAAAATTATTTTGTTTTAGCTTTTCTACTGCATTTGATTCTCCTGCCGCTCGTTTCAAAATTATTTTCTCTTCGGTGCAAAAAGAGCTTTGGTTACGAATGCATTCCGTATGATCTCGAAACACATGTAATGGTCCGTTTTCTATATCCCTTTTTAATTGCGTTACTCTCTCTGGGAATGCCATATCATCAATTTTAGTCCAAAAAACTATGGCTGAACTAACAGCTATTCTCAGTTTTTCCAGTTTTAACCCCAAAATCTTTCTTTGTTCGATGTCGTATGCGGTATTATTTTTTAAATCGGTTAGTTTAGTCATGTAATTTCTTAATACATGATTTTTGCATTCGATTTTTTCTACGTGGAATTGAGGTCCATATGGTGCAGCTAACAAACAAACTACAGTCCCTGGATTATAGGATTCACCAAAATTCTGGCATCCTTTTGTACTTTCCTTATTATTAGCAGTGATATTTTCTGGTAACGGTTTAACAATTTTCTAATAGTTGGACTAACAAAATCTTTCTTGTACAAATTCCAGTCATTTGCAAATTAATGACAAATTTGATAATAAACAAAAACTTCAATGAAATCAACTTACTAGGTTTTTAAAAATAAAAAGTACTAATCAAAAATTATGTAATAGCTATTTGTTCACCGAGGCAAGAAAGTGCATCTAACACGTCAAAATTCAAAATAAACATTGAATATAGTTAATAATAATTTTAATTTAATTTAATTTAATTTTAATGGCATTTCTAAATTAAATTTGTTGGTAATTTTTGCATTATTGTGGTTAAGTATTTTCAACATTGAAAACATTATTATATCTTCCACAAGGCACGTTTACTATTTGTTTATTGCCCACGTTGATTTATGGTTCTTTGAAGGTGTAAAACAAGGGTACGAAAACAGGTAGACAGTTGAACCCCTGAAATAATAATAATAGTAGTAAGACAAGCTGTAATGTTGGTTGCGTTATAGCCAAAAGAAAGGGGCAGATTTGAAATCTGCACTTGGGTTAGATCAGCCTTAACGGTTACGTTTAGGGCATATGTTTATATGGACTTTTCGACTCTAAATAAGTTCTGGAATTCGTCCTTGAAATATTTCCGGTTTCTCTCATGCAAGTAAAATAATGATAAACATGTTGCATGATCGATTATATTATATCCTAGAATGGTAAATCCTAGTGGGACAAGCTGGTTTCGTTCAGAGTAAATGTACAATTACACTAACTTACAGAAAAATGCAGAGATTTAAATGTTACCGCAAATCTCGGTTTTTTAGAATATAAAACAGCCTTCGATTGCTTGCAGTGGGTTCAATTATAGAAAATACTTTTCCTTGTCACACAACTGTATGCATCAAACTATTTAAAGGGGTCCGACAATGCCGTGTATTATCACCCTTGCTAGTTAATATACAATGACGGAAATACTGACGTAGTTTTAATTGTTACTTGACTCGGACTTACTAGAGGTAAAACAAAAATTACCGTAATTGGCAGAGAAAGCAACCTACCAGTACATCTGTCAGGCTTGAAAAGTACTAAAGTGGTCAATACCTTCATGTATTTAGGCTCTCATATACGTAAAGATGGTGGAAGCACCGCTGCAATCAACAGACAATTGAACATGGCTACTTGAAGACAAAAATATTACACAGTTACTAAAATCAGACTTTTTCAAATGCTAGAATTCTCAGCAGCTTCCTATGCTTCTAATCGTGGACACTAAAACCAGTTGCCAAAAAGTTATATGTTCGAACTCTGGTGATGGAGAAGAATGCTCCGTGTATATTGGGAAAGTAGAAATGTTTCAGTTATAGAAGTGAAAATCCCATACTAGATCTCCAGGGTAGTCCAGAAAATAATTCTACAGTACTTTGGACACATAATTAGACGTACTAATGAGAACCTAGGAAAACTAGTTGTGCGTAAAATTGGAGGGCGGCGTGCAAAAGAAGATCTCCCAAGCGTGGTTTGGATCAGATAGACGATATAACCGGTACTTTGTTATGTTCCTTTGACTTTGCCGCTTCATCAGAATTAAAGTTTTATTTTAATTGCCGCTCCGTAGCCGAGCACTATATTATTATTTTCCAAATACAGTTTCAGTGGACCTTTTTTTGTTATCATGGAGAAGTGCCGATTAATGTTTGCTGGGAATTTCCTGCCATTGAGGGAAACCCTACGTGTTAAATTATTCTAGAATTATTGCAACATATTTCGCAATGTGGTGAAATATTCCACCTGCTGGATACTTTCGTTCGTTTTTCTCGAGAGTCGACTTAACATCTCCTTTCGACCCGGTTGCTTGCGAACACCTCAGCGCCAAAATCATGTACTACAAGGGAGGCTTGGGTTTTCGATGGGTGTCCATTGCTTGAATTGTCGTATCGCTGTTATCACCGTGGGGTGAACAGAACAATCGACAAGTGTCGGATTGAAGAAACACGCTGTAATTTTAACCCTTGGAAGGCAATTCATAGCGAATTTGCTGATCGCCTTGATTAGATGTTTAATTAAAAGCGCGGAAAATGATGTCTTCGGGCGTGTACCTATCTCTAAGTTGCGAGTTTCTAATATTTTGTTCACAGAAGTACTCATTCGTGTAGAATAACAGCTGAATAGATTTCAAAGAATGCACGCCTATACAGAATTGTACTTGTAATATTACTATTGGTCACTGTAAAAGTTAACGCTATTTTACATTTAATCTCATGTCTTCTGGAAACATATTTTAACGCAAAGAATAATGATAATATACAGGGAATTTTTCTTTTTAGTATACATAGCCTATGTATACTTTTAAAAGAAACTCGTCAATTTCGCCTATTGTGTAGGCAACCGACTATACCCACAAATAAAAAACAGAAGCAAACGTCACTATGTTGATGCAGTGTTTATATTAAATAAGTATTTCATCCTGTATATAGGACACAGATGATGACTTTTTTGTTAAATGCAAAAATTGACAGGGTGATGTTTCCGTAAGGTTCGTGCACATTATATTTCTTTTGTACAAATCACATACATCAGTGGCAAAGTGGTGTAATGGTCAGCATAGCTGCCTCCCAAGCAGTCGATCCGAGTTCAATTCCCGGCGATCGCAAACTTTTTTTAATTATTATTATTCAACGTAGCATAAAATATTTCATTTCATTTCTTCGGTTAAAACGTGATTACTTTCAGTTTTTATTTTATGGGAATTTATTACTGATGATCCCTCTGATTTAAATTTTCTAACAATTGTTTGACACTAAATAAATATTAATTTTATTTTTTAGCATTGAATTAATTTGAATGCTGTGGTCACAACATGCTTGAGTTGTCTGTATAGTTGGTTGTCTACACAATAGGCGAAATTGGCGTTTCTTTTAAAAGTATACATAGGCTATGTATACCAAAAAGAAAAATTCCCTGTATATGAATATGATACGCGAAATGTGTATTTTCTTAAATCTATCCAACTGTTGTTGTACTTAATGCTTTATTTAAACTGAATGTTATTGTTTTTTAGATCTATAATATTAACTGAAACTTTGTAATAGCTTTACGTAATCTGTGCGCCACTAATTACTAAACATCTTCAAAGAACTTACCAAGAATTCGTCCAGGTTTGTCAAGCAATGCAAATGTTCACTTTTACTAGGTTCGAAATACGTAAAAAAACATACAAAAATCATAATCAGATGGAAACATTTTGTGTTGTAGAATAACAAACAAGTGTATCAACTAAACTATACTTTGATAATTATTGAATAATTGTAATTAATTATAAACTTTGCGTTCTACTTAAGACGAAGCTTTTATCTACCACATCCAACCTTTATCGGATATGTTGTGAATCATGTTGTCCTTCTTGTCCGTTAAGGTTTTACAAATCGAATGATGTCTATTGAAAGTGGGTACGCATATGTTTCTGTCTTTTTGAGTTTCTGTCCTAAATGTATAAAATATAAATATTGATTTGTAGAAGTTGTTCAGGTATGGGGATTCTAAATGACGTTGGCAGGCTCAAAATCAATCACGTATAGATTGTCTACGCTTTATATTTGAAAAACTATTAATAAAAAAGCGGAATAAATTTTATGCAGCTTAAAATTTGGCAGTTGAGCTTGTTGTATAAAAATGAGGAGGAACTCGAGAAAGACAGGCCAAACATATTGTTTTCTCGTAAAAAGTAAAATATTGTATGCTGTACCGGAGCCACGCGTTCTCGGCGGGAAAATATCTCGGTAATAAATACTGATGTATGTGAAAGGTGGTGGGTAGGCGAGCCAAGAGCATCTTGCTGTAGCACAGATGTGCGAGCCGCGAATAGGAATGAGCCAATTCAAATAATGGAGCCAAGTGTTGTCCATAAGCCGAACACGGAAAGGGATTTATAACAGACACAGCACTCAGGCCAGCACTGATCGATGTGTTTACGTATGTCGGGGTACTAATCTCCACCAAAGTGGATTCAGAAAACTAAGGCAATTTGTCGTGGCCCATTCAAAATGAGATTAGAGACGGGCACACGACCTAAAGGAACTGCCATGCACTTTTTCTCAATGACTGAAAAACCCAATGGCCAAAGTTACAAAACTAGAGCAGTAACGATCAACTAAAAGGATCCGTATTGATTTTCGGCGACTTTCCTCTTGTACCCGACACTAAAAACTCCCATCCCTATCCTCAGGACCGTTTATTGCTAAACTCTCTCTTTCTCTTTTTCCTCATACAGAAAACCGTCTTCTGACGATCTAAAAATAACTGATAGGCTATGTAAACGTCAATCACAAACCCTTTATAAATTTGTTGAATAGTGTGGGTTTCATGCGGAAAAGTAAGCATCGGAATACTTATATCATATGACTAAAGTAGAGCATTATTTAAATATTAAATATTCCATTCTAATTGCTGCAAACCAAATGGTAAACTTTCGATGCCATAGTTATTGAAACTTAGTTTCCGTTTATAACTCGCCCGCGGGTGACGTTTCATCTCGGTTTACAAAGTAATTTCAGCAGAGTTGCACGAACTGTTGCTTTTTGTTAGTCCTGTTCGTAGACTATTAGCCACCTCTATACGAGGATAATTTGGCCATAATACGCACTGCAAAAATATTATAATTAAGGGACATATTAGAAATCATAGCGTCCTTCAATATTAGATAATAATAATACTGAGGGTCTACATTCCATGAAGGAGTTTGGGTTTGGCTTGCAAGGTTAAAGGTCAGAGCTTCCATATCTTTATTTACACACCCGGTTGTCGCGTGCCAAATTCATAACACGTGGTGACGTGGAGAGCGTCACACATTATACAACCGCATTCTTACCCCTTTCTCATTTGAACGCAGGCACCCGACTATTTAAAACGATTCAATATTAAATGCAACCCTAAAAATCTAGAATATATGATACAGAGTTTATGCAAAATTTATTACTGTGTTATATGAACCTTGATTTAGATAATCTATTAGAAAATTAACTTATCAGGATAACTTAAAGCTACTTTATGCTTTAAACCTGAAAAATAAGTTGTTGAAACCAACTAAAAGTCAAAGTTCAATTAGTGTTTGTCATCTCCGTTGATTTTGTTTGGGTTAATCTGGTGCCTAGCCTCTGATTTTTCTGTTTCATGTTGCTTGTTCGTTTTCCTAATAGTTGTATAAAGGTATTTGAGGTAGTAATCAAATTTGACTGTGAGCTTTTCACTTGGAAAACAATAAGATATGAGATTTGTATATTATGTTCGACAACTGTCAACTAACATGTAATTTTGGAGGAAAATGGTCCTTTCATTTGTATGTTGTTTGTGAGTAGTATGTGAATATAGGTGTGAACAGCTTTTTAATATGATTTTGACAATCATTGATTATAATATTATTAATTTAAAGTGATTTATGTTTAAAATAAATATGAAGTTTATTGTAAAAAATAATTGATAGGCCGTGTGAGGTGTCAAAACATCCCTTTTAAATAAGGAATATGGCGTAAATTTCAATTCTGATGTAAAAGATATTTTCAAAAAGTTATTTAATTATTTAAGATTAGGTTAATTTGTGTTAATTTCGTTCTGCTTTCCTATTGGTTGAGGATGTCACATGTTTTTTGTAAAATGTACTCATTTTTGTTTGTATTATGATGTTGCTATGATTACTTGTTGAAAAAAGTTAAGTGGAGAAAGAATAAAAAAAGAGTTGCCATGTAAAATTCAACGTGACCAGACGTTCGTCTGGCGAGCAGATTAAAATTGTGTGTTGATTGTAGTCGGATTGAATTAAACTGTGTAATTAAGTGGTACGGATCAAATCAGCGTGAATTGAATTGAATACTTTTCGGTAAATTAGCCGAAAATCAAGATTTTGGATGGAGTGGCATCTCTAGATTTCTTTTGTTTTTTCGGAATGTTTTGCATTTGCATTTGACGTTTGACAAACTGAACAGAAAATTTAATATCTGTTAATTATTTGGGATATGTTCGCTTCGTATTCTGGAACTGCAACTGGAATAGCAATAGATATGAATTAAAATAAATTAATACATATGAATAACATCGAACCAACAACAATTTGAAAGTGAAGCAAATCTGAAGTTAGCAACCTAAAAGAAAATAAAGAAGTGCAACGTGTTTATGTGTTTATTGGTGTATTTGAACATCTGAAGTAATAAACAGTAAATCATATTTATGTTACTTACCTTATGAAACGATTTTACGAAGGCGAAGGTACTCAGTCCAAAGTTTTACTGCGAGGAACTTAGAAAAAAATTGCAAGTGGTGGGCTTTCGTTCAGAAGTTCAAGTACAACAGGGCGCAGGAGTGCTCTCCTAATTTCATCTAGTGGATTTTACCCACACCAGAAGAAAATAAGAAAGTGCTTCTATGTGAAAAGGTGGGTCCCTTTGTAGGTATTTTGTCAGATGGGAACTTACTGTTTATTTCATGTGGTTTTGTCGTTTCAATGTTAAAATTGTTTAACGTTTTATAAGAAAACGTTTAGATAATTTGATAACATTTAATTCATTCAATTGTTGTATCCATTTTATTAGTTCATGTTTATTACCTTGTATCCTTCGTTTTGATCAATTAACCAGCACAAAATGTAAAGGTTATACAACATTAACCAAAATTTTATCTGATAAACCCTGAGATAGAGTTCTTTTAAAATTT
Source organism: Limonius californicus (assembly GCA_014611495.1). Taxonomy (NCBI): domain Eukaryota; kingdom Metazoa; phylum Arthropoda; class Insecta; order Coleoptera; family Elateridae; genus Limonius; species Limonius californicus. The sequence continues at coordinate 11,455 of JABXWE010047924.1, forward strand.
ATATTTGAAGGGCCCCTTTGTGTTGTTTCAACAATTTATATAATAATACTGTGGTGTTTCTTTTTACAAATAAACAAACAGTACAAATAAAATAACATACTATTTTTTAAACGTTTTATTATTATCACTAGAATGTGGGGGCACATATGTAAGTCCTTTTACCAAATACAAAGATTCAAACATAATAGTATATTTCAAAATACGAGGGCTTGTTATGGGCCAAACGAGCTTTTTCGTCATCCCGCAACGGGATAGGTGGAAAAGGCCTGCAGCTTAGCTCAGAGGAGTAGGGGTGGTTCACGTAAATCGCTTACGGGAGGAAATCTTCCTAGTTGTGTACCGAGTAGGTCAAAATTAGTTGGCACCACTTTCCAAATCACAGCTGATTTCAGGTTCTCGTGGAATGCCGAGGAGCCAGCAACTCACTTTTATTGTGCCTCCCTCCTGTTTATAAAGCTTGCAAAATTTGTACACGCATAAATACAAAATATACAATAATAAAAGATGTAATAAATTTTACAACACATATAACTAACCTTTTGAGAGTAACTGACGGTACAAAAAATATGACAGTAAGTAATAATATTTTACTCAATACAACAATCGGTTAAAAGGAATGTTCGATTAAGGCGGAGCTCGCCGCCCATGGCTTACGGTATTTAAAATATTTCAACAAATCTACGTGACCAGTGACGTCCGAGTTTACAGAAATAATACAGTATGTAATTTATTTTTACAATTAACAGCAAACAAAAAGAAATGACAATCGATGACTGAAGATCGCCTTTTGTCGCCTTAAAAAAATGGTTCAATCACTTAGAATTTTGCAGGTTAACGCGTACAACGTTTTTTTTCACAACACAAAAAAACTAATTCCTTTACCTTGACTTTCGGTGAATGTAGTAGAAAGGGAGGCCGGCACAATTTCGTGGTTGTTTTCCAGATGCAGGTACAGTCTGGGGGTATTTTCACGTTCGGGAAAAGGGTAGACGTTCTTCAGGAAAACTGCGAGACGAAATATTTGCTGCACAACCCTCGTAGTTCGTCGCAACAATGGCACATTTACAGGAACAGCAAATGGGCTCGATAATAATCCGCCAAAGGCGATCGGCAAATTCGCAACGAATTGCCTTTCCAGCGATAAAAGCTCCAGCGTATTTCTTTAAATCCGACAATTTCGACGTTCTGTTCACCCCACGGTGAAACAGCGATACGAAAATACGCGCGATGGATACCCATCCAATACATAAGCCGCCCCTGCAGTACTGGATTTCTTAATTTCTTAACGGCCCCCGTAGATGGAATTGATAGGCCGGAGTCTAGCGAAGTTGGAAGGCTGACTGAAGAGCTAAACGCTACGTGAACATGCGTTGGTCAAAATATTACCCCATATTGAGAAATATGGTGAAATAGTTCTGGAAAGATTTTTACACGTAAATTCGCAAAAAGCGTCCAGGGTCAGGTGCAGATAAAACATTAATCGGCAATTCAAATCAGCTTACGAAGCGAACTTTCAAAGGCTTTACGGAATTGGCCTCCATAACTCAATCTAAAAAAAATAATATAGCGATTGACTTAAGAATTGCAATTAAATAGAATTTTGATTCCTATGAAGCGGCAATTAGAGTATTGCTCTAATCCAGATGGTGTGGCACAATTAAATGAACATAACAGGCTGTTCTCTTTCTGCTGAACCTAGTAAAGTAATACACAATTTATTGACAAAACATATTTATTTATAATTAAGTATAATAAAGTATTCCCCTCCACAGTAAATGCATTTTTGCATGCGGGAAATCCAATCTTCAAAACATTTTCTTCCATCTTCCCGGGTGAAGTTGCTTATTTCATTTTTAAATGCGTCAACCACTTCCTGAGCCGATGTGAAATATAAACCCCATAACTTATTCTTTACACGCGCAAAATGAAAAGAAACCATTATGTGCTAGGTCTGGACTATATGGCGAATGGCCCATTATTTCAATAGTTTGGACATTCAAATATTCAGTTGTTCGAGCAGCAGTGTGCTCCCGAGCGTTATCTTGGTGCAAGATGATCCTTCCTCTTGGACGTTTTTCGCGAACATTTTGGAGAACTTGAGGCAAACAAAGTGTGGTGTACCATTCAACATTAACAGTACGACGATCCTCCAGTGCTACAGTGGAAACATATCCAGTAATTATAAAAAATATGGCAACCATTTTCTTGTTTCGGCTTTTTTCACGAACAACTTTTATCGGAGCCAATTCGTTTTCAAAGACCCAAACACTGCCGACTGTTGCTATCTGTCGGGATCATAGTAGTATACCCACGTTTCATCACCTATAATGATGTTGTACACCAAATGCGACGATCCATTGTCAAAGCGATACATTGTAGATCGGCACCACGCAACACGGTTTTCCTTTTGAACTGGAGTCAAATTGTAGGGAATCCAACGGGCACTAAGCTTACATACCATCAAATGGTGTCAATTGCTTTCACACCAATCTTTAAAGTTGCTTGAATACTTCTGGCAGTAACATGCCGGTCCTCTTCAATCATGTTTCGTACAAGATCAATATTATTTTCCGTAACTGCTGTTTTTGGTTAGGAGCTCGAAAGTTGTCATTTAAGGAAAGTCGACCACGCTGAAATTCATTGTACTACCGCTTTACGGTTGTTATGGAACAGGCTTGTCTCCGAACACTCGATTGATCTCCTCAAAACAGTCTTAAGCCATTTCTTAAGCCAGGCGTGAAATTGTCAAAAAATCACAGCTCGATTATGCTTTTTATTCAATTCACGATTTCTTGGGGAAAGGATTACTTTAAGATTCTCTTCTTCACGTGCGTTATCCGTTCCGGATGTTCGCAATCAATAAGTAAATCTGGACTTTGTTGACAGCTGTTCGGAAGAGGTCTGTCGTTGTAATTGAGAACCAAGTTCTTAGATTTCTCAGCCAGGAGATGCGCCTGCGCCCGGCTCCTCTCTTACCTAGCACTTTACCTTGTAGTATCCGTTGAAGTATCCCATAGCGTTGTTCGTTTCTCATAAGATGTCCGAAATTTTTTCAACTTTTTTTATGGTTTTTACGATTTCGGTTGTTTTATTCATTCTTTGCAGTACTTCAACGTTCGTCACATGGTCAACCCAAGATATTCTCAATATTCGCTTATACGTCCGCATCTCAAAAGCCTCGAGTTTCTTTAACATGTATTTTGTTTTTTGTATGTTCAGTTCAAGTCCGTATCGTCGACTGATCGTTTCACTGTTTGACATGAGTGAGATTATGTATTTTAAAAATCTTCAAGTATATTTGATAACTTTCACTACAATTAAACTGGTAAACAACTGCGTTAAAATGTCAAGTAAAATTCGTTTCAAAATATCACAGCTAGATAGGCTCAGCGGTGGGAGAACAGCACTCGTATTAATATGTTAATTAAATTCGTTTGTACCCCTAGTTTTAGTAAACCGTGTTCAAAAACTCCCACGTTTATAGTAGGCTGTGCATCAGTTATGCGTCGGTAAATGTATGTCGCTTCATAACCAGCTGCCGAGCCGCAAACACCTGATGTTTTGAGGTTATCTAAATAATTGTTATTTGACAGTTGAT
>JABXWE010047926.1:0-17117 GCA_014611495.1 Limonius californicus
CATTTACCCCCCCTCTCTCTCAAAAAAAGAAAAAAATGCGCATGTAAAAGGGAAAACTTCCACAATCACGTGTTCGAAACAAAATTTTGACCCACATTATCAGAAGGTTGCGTGTTCAAATCACGTCCGGGTCACCAAATATGGAGCTAGGACTTAATTAGAAGGTCTTAACTCCAAACTCTTTAATTAAACACATAAATTGGAGAGATCAATTTATTTTTGTTGTAAGCTTTTTGATAAAAATCGGTAACTATTTATATATAAATACATAACAACGGTAACATAACAACCCCAGACGACCCGACCCGCACAACAGTACTGATAAAAACAACACAAACGTATGTACCTACCTGTAATAATCACAGCTATACATGTCACGACTGAGACCAAAATCACTAATTTTAACAACTAAGTCTTTCGATACAAGGCAGTTCCTGGCAGCTAAATCTCTATGAACATAGTGGTTTTCTGACAGATAGTCCATCCCTGCAACAAAATTATATTATAGTGCTTAAATAACATAAATAGATGTCACTTAGGCTGATCAAGAAGAAGATATGAAGATTACATTAGAAGATCGATCAAAGTCAAATAGACTTAAACAATAAGATGATGATAAATATTTATAACTTGTATAATAGTTGTACCTTAAGCTGATTAAGAATAAGTTGTATAGGTTAGTTTAGATGAAGATGGAATAAACTTAGAGAATAAGATGATGCAAAATTTGTATAAGATGTATAATAATTGTACTTTAAGCTGACCAAGAACAAGTACAGGTTAGCTTAGATGAAAATGAAATAAACTTAAAGAATAAGATGATGATAAATATTTATAGCTTGTACAATAGTTGTAGCTTAAGCTGGCTAAGAATAAGTTGTATAGGTTAGTTTAGATGAAGGTGGAATAAACTTAGAGAATAAGATGATGCAAAATTTGTATAAGATGTATAATAATTGTACTTTAAGCTGACCAAGAACAAGTACAGGTTAGCTTAGATGAAAATGAAATAAACTTAAAGAATAAGATGACGATAAATATTTATAGCTTGTACAGTAGTTGTAGCTTAAGCTGACTAAAAACAAGTTGTGTAGGTTAGTTTACATGAAGATGGAATAAACTTAGAGAATAAGATGATGCAAAATTTGGTCCGAGATGGGCATCCGTGAAGGGTAGATGCGTCTAGCTGAGCCCCGTTTAAAAGAGTTTAAAAAATTACTGCAAATAAGTTTATTTAGGGGATCTTTGAGGTACATACCGGCGTTTAGTGCGTGTTTTAAAACATAAGTTGCTTAGATTAGATTAAATTAAAATAAAGTGTTAGTTTGTTAAGTTGGTCTAGCTGGTATTAATTTCAATTCACCGTTGGCGACGCGCGAGTGAACGGGCGGGCACTGGGATCTCTCGGAAAAAATTGATTAGATTATTTCGGTGTGGAAATCGCCAAGCGAGTGTAGTGAGGGTGTATAGACAATCAAATGCACCTGCTCTATCGGCTGACCGGTCAAACAGCGGAAAGGACAGCAAGAACGAGGGAGGATGTAGAAAAAAGCTAAGTGATCATGCAGTCCTGTATTGTAGTCTAGTCGGATCTAATATATATATATATAATTAAATCAAAACGGGGGATATTGTAACAAGTGCATGAAAGCGCATGCAAGTGCAGTACAAGGGGACAGGAAAAGTTCGGCAGGTATAAACCCTTGCGGGCGGGGAAAGAAAGCGGATCGACAAGTAAGTCGTCGCAACTAAAAACTAAATTCTTGGAATAAGGCCATAAATTTCAATCGAGTATAACACAAGCTGACTTGGGCCAAATTTCCAATAAAGTAAGGGGCACTTTTGGTAAATGGGCCGATTTTGAACGAATGCAAGATAGTAAAACTTGACTTTTGTTATTCATTGCGGGTAAATCTACTATATTTCATTGTGAATTAGACAGTGTTTAAAAATTCGCAGCGGGAGGGGGGGGGGTTGGTAGTTAATAAGTAGAGTAAATGCGTGGATTTGGAACTCATGCAGTTAAGTAAAATTTGATTCAGGATTTTCATTGCGTGTAAAACCACTGCATTTCATTGTGAATCAGATGGAGTTCATAAATTCGCACTGTGATAGGCAATTGTAATCTCTTAACGTAATAAATGAATTGTAAACATTAACCTCATTTAATCTAATTTTACTTCTTTAATTCTGTGATTTTGAATGTTGATTTTAAATTTTAATTTAATTCAGAGACTGCAAATTAGGTAGGTCCGATATCTAACATTACAGGGTGTGGTCAAACAGAACCAGTAACATCAGACGGTAGGAAGATACATACGGAAGACTACATAACAGTAAACCCACGGCAATTATCAAAAGCAGGAAACACAATACCGGTCATGGAACAGGAAACAGTATTTACGGGCAGACACAAACTGACGGTCCGGAAAATTCCAGGAGATGGAAACTGTTTATTCACCCGATAGCAGATCAAAACACAGCATCGCGGGAACAGCTCAAACAGGAATCTTTCAACTTAAGAAAAAAAAATCGTGTAATACATCAGAGAAAATCTACAAAATTTCCAATTGCAACTGGAGGAAAATGTAAGAAATCTGGGTCCGCGCTACAATCATCTGGCACATACCTACGGTCTAGCACTACAAATAGAAGCCTACTTAGATGAGCTAGCGCAGTGGGGTTTCGGGGAGGAGCCGAATCAATAGCAGCAGCAGCAGAGATACTAAAGGCGTCAATAGAAATACACTACGAAGCAGGTCTGACCTCTACACACACTCCAGTAAAAGAAAGGAAGGTCGGGAGACCATGCTACACGTGGAATACATCATTGGAGAGGGACATCCAAAACACTGGCATATCTAAAGAGACATGGGAGGACTGGGCACAAAGAAAAGGGGATATTCGAAGAGAGCTAAGAAGAGTATTACGCACTGATTGAAGAATTCGAACAAGAATCGACTGAAGAAGAACAGGATAACAAAGGAGAAGAAGCAGTAAGAGGGGGAGGAAGGGGAAAACAAAGGAGAAGGAACGAAACAAGTACCAGTGGGAAAGAAAACGATGGACTCCTAGCCGACAACTGCAGAGGGGAAGGATGGAAAAGAAGGAAGAAGAATCGAGAGTCGACATTAAAATTAAGTGGAAATAGTACAATTTGGGGTTAATATTAAGTTATTAGTTATTAGGAAACTAAGATGGAACCTGTTACCTTAGAACAATAGATAGCTAAGAAATACGAACAATGTGAAACTTTGATACCAAAGTTTATTAGGCTCGAATGCATAATCGCATAACGGTCCCGGTTACGTACTCAAAATCCCATTGATGCGTAGCTTACTAACTACCCGGTGTTGCAGCAGGGGTGCCTTGCGGTATACATTGCAGGCATGCCAACATGGTGCAACACCCCATCCGATCCCACCCTATCCCATAAATTCCTTCCCACCTACTGGCATGGGGTGGGCCTGGCATAATCCAGGAGTGACCCTCGAGTCAGCTCCATGTCAGATGATGATGATGATGAGAATAAGATGATGCAAAATTTGTATAGGTTGTATAATAATTGTACATTAAGCTGACCAAGAACAAGTTGTATAGGTTAGCTTAAATGAAAATGGAATAATCTTAAGGAATAAGATGATGATAAATATTTATAGCATGTACCATAGTTGTACCTTAAGCTGACCAAGAATAAGTTGTATAGGTTACTTTAGATGAAGATGGAATAATATTAAAGAATAAGATGATGATAAATATTTATAGCATGTAGGTACCATAGTTGTACCTTAAGCTGACCAAGAATAAGTTGTATAGGTTACTTTAGATGAAGATGGAATAATCTTAAAGAATAAGATGATGATAAATATTTATAGCATGTAGATACCATAGTTGTACCTTAAGCTGACCAAGAATAAGTTGTATAGGTTGCTTTAGATGAAGATGGAATAATCTTAAAGAATAAGATGATGATAAATATTTATAGCATGTAGGTACCACAGTTGTACCTTAAGCTGACCAAGAATAAGTTGTATAGGTTACTTTAGATGAAGATGGAATAATCTTAAAGAATAAGATGATGCAAAATTTGTATAGGTTGTATACTAATTGTACCTTAAGCCGATCAAAAACAAGTTGTATAGGTTAGCTTAGATAAAAATGGAATAAACTTAAAAAATAAGATGAAGATAAATATTTAAAGCTTGTATAATACCTGTAGCTTAAGCTGACCATGAAGATATATAAGTTAGATTACATGAAGATGGAACAAACCTAAGAGTAAGGTGACGATAAATACTGTAAAATTAATTACCTTGTGCTATCTGCAGTGCTATATGCAAAAACTGTTGCTGAGATAAACACTTTCCCTCATCTGGAGAATTGGTTATTAAAAATTCATGTAAGTCACCCTAAAAGAAATGTTAGAAAAATAATTATAATGGTCTAAACAAGAATTTAACAAATATTTCTGGTAAGAATGTTACTATGAATGAGATTTTCAATAAAAACATGTTTAGAAATAACAACTCACTTCTGACATGTACTCAAACAACATACACATTGGTTCTTGTTTAACAACCACTCCTAGAAGGCAAATAATATTTGGATGTTTCAGTTCCGATATCAACTCTATTTCCCTTTGAAAATCAGCCTGTGTTTTTGCACTGGCGTTCTCCTTTAAGGATTTTACAGCAACAATTATTTTTCCTGCTTTTGTTTTTAGGTCCCCTTTGTATACCTTTCCTGTAACAGCATTAAATACATATTTTAATTATTGTAGCATATAAATAAAAGAACATAGCAAATCATCTTCCATATGAAAATATGTAATATATTTCTAATACCAGATACTCACCAAAGGCTCCTTCTCCTAATTCTTCTACAAATGCTACTTCCTTGTAGGTATAATGAGGCACACTTTGAAATCCATTTCTATGAGAGCTGTGACTTCTTGGAGGCATATTATTAATTCTGGTGGGTAATAATGTGTTTAGCTCCATAGGAGAATTGGGCCCCGTGTTTCCGTATATATTTTTATCTGCAGTTGGCACGTTCATCTGGTAACAACCATTCTGTATATATTGGTACAAATATATTGTTTAATTTAACATAATTTTTAGCTTGATTTGTGTTGAAACTTTCCTATAAATTTCCAAGCAAAACTAAATTATATTGTACGTTTTATGTTATCATGGCATGTCTATATATTATGTTATTTATTAAATATTGTACTACACTATGTTCACTATAATGTGGCAAAATTTACGTTTAAAGATTTACTTACAGTTTGTAAACTACTCTTCTGCGTTTTCCTTTTTCTGTAACAGTAGATTGCTGTGGCACCAACAATTATGATAACTAATATAATTAAAACAGCAGCAGCCAAATACAACCATATTACATTTGCTGAAAAAAAGAAACCATTAAAGAAAGTTTGCCCGAAGCTAATGAAATAAGAAAGAGACATATAAATTATATTTATCAATGGCAAACAACTCAATATCTGTAACTGAAGGGAAAAAAGCGCGTTTTGTTTATTACCAAGCCAAATGCAATACATTTTCCCACTGCAAATATTATTTTTATTTGTATTATTCAAGATTCTACTAGAATAGATCTTATGTTTCATTTGTTACTGGTTTATTACCTATGTGAATATCCTATTTATACGTACCACATCTATACAATCCACATAATTCTCTTCTATTTTGTTCAATATAACAAAATGGTTCTTCTTCTAGTCTACCAGGATTTCTTAAAACAAATAAATAGATTTCCAATACAATTGTACATTATTGATATTTTGTAGCTTACCGACAATAAGAGTGTCCAGACAACTCTGTGTATGTTAAGGGTATGTTAAACTGATGGGACCACCTAATACATTTCTTACCAGATGCACTAACATCCTGTATACCTCTATATAAATCACCATAATCCCAAAAGCAATCATCATCTGAAAACAAATCATGCTGAGTACGGTCAACAAAAAGGGTAGGAAGTTAATTAATATACCTGGGTTGACATTCTGAGTCTGTTGCACACCTAAACTTAAACAATACAAGGAATTTTTGTCGGTTTCATCTGGTAGGAACTCACATTCATCTAGTTCTAGAGGTTGACCTAAAACATTAAGAGAAATATAATTGTAATACCCATATTTAAAATATAAACAAATTAAAATATTTTTGTTTTAGATGGACTTTATCAAATATGAAAATACATAAATCTATTCAAGTGTAGTAGTCTTAACAGTTGCAACAATAACTGAAAATCTAAACTAATTTTCATACTATTCTCGTTCATGCAAAAGCTAAAGCTAAATTGTTTATTGTTGTGGCGAGTACAAGCTATGAATTCATTATTAAGATTGGCTGAACCTGTGGGCTGCGCTTAATTTGGTAGTCTAAATATAATAATAAATAAACTACATAAACTTTATTTGTTGAGCATTGAGCTAGAACGTCAACAAACGCAGGCGTTTGACTCACCCGAGCGCGTGCTGTGATTGGTCTACGCTAGGTAACGCTAATGCCTCATTACTTAAGGAGTAATTAACGGCCAAAACCTTTACTTTGCACTCGTAATTACCGCGTTAAGTTTGTGTGCTTTTTGAGCAGTGCTTATCAGTTTTCGGAGCGTTTTTATAGTGCCTTGTGCTTATTTTCCTAAAATGGAGCAAGTTGTTCCAGAAACGTGTAATCGTAGGGGGCGTCCTACTACTTTAAATGAAAAACAATTAATAACATTGTATAATTCGACGTTATAAAGGAGTTTCGAGATACTAAAACTGTGTCTTCTCCAAAATCTCCCAGAGTTAGAAAAAGACTTTTAGATGAAATTGATGATGGTGTTCTCTTTGCAATTCGTAAGAAGGTACGTGCTATTTTTAAACAAACTGTAATTTGGACTACTTAACAGCGGATTGCTTTTACGTCAATATTTGTAATGCAGATGTCTCCAAGTCCATAAAACACCTTTACTTAAAAAAATTGTTCTTTTCAGAACCACCAATTCTTCTAGGAATATTACCTAAAATACACATCCAGTAAATCAACGCACCTGTCAAGCGTTTGTTTACGTTCTAGCTCAATGCTCAACAAATAGAGTTTAGAGATGTTCATGCTCAAGTTAAATCGTAATTTTTATTGGAACGCTCGGTATATTTTTATACTAATGCATTCCCAATTGTTGTCTAATGCTTTTTTTAATGAAACACCATGTAAATTGTTATAGTATATCATTTTTCTAATGTTCTTCTTCTTTTTCTGTAAGGAAAGCCATGCCATGTACTTTCCTTTGTGCATTCCACTGTACAATTTTTATTTGAAATAAATGTTCTGCGTATTTATTAATAGTTTCTTGTTTTCCGAAGAAACAAAAAAATTTTAGTGAATTAATATAAAAAGGCTCCGTAACCTCTTAACTTGAAATTCATATTAGTTAATGTACATATAATATTATTAATAATTTCAATAGTTTTGTAATCATTAATTTGCTTGATACATATTTCAACTGCTAACGAATAATTGTTTACCTTATGTTGTTTTTGACCATGACATGTTGCTATTGAAATATATAACAAGAAAATAAAGAAACAAAATTCTGTTGAAATTATTAATAATATCACATTTACAATTATTAACCCCATATATTGTTTCTGTAAACTTCTGATACCTTCTGTCTTTTTAAAAACACCCAAATTGTATACAATCTTGAATACAACAAAGAGTAGTAGAATGCAAACACACAAGAGGGTTTATAAATCCCTTAACAGGCTATAAGCTAATTATTAAAATTAGCTGAACCTGTGGGCTGCGCTCCACGTTTTATTTCGTAGTTTTGTTAATAATAACAATAATAAGGGATAAACTTAAATCGAATTTTTTATTGGAGCATTTGGTATATTTTTATACTTATGCATTCCCGATTGTCTAACGTTTTTTACATGCAACACCACGTACAGAGATTGTTACAGTGTATCATTTATCTGTATTTTTTTCTATAAAGAACGCCCTGTACTTTGCTTTATACAGTCCACTCTTCAATTTTTATTTTAAATAAATGTTCTAGATATTTGTTACTAGTTTCTTGTTCTACTTAGTTGCAATTTACATGAATGAATTAGTTAGCAAATATAATATTATTAATAATTTCAACAGATATTGACTAATTTGCTTGATATATGTTTCCTGATTACATTGTATTTCAACAAATTTTCATTTTCTTAGAGGCTGGTAGAACTGTCCATGGCGGTGATCTAAACAGCATTTCCTGAATAGGAAGTGAAAAATGTACTGAAACAAATTTTCATTTTTTAGGTGATGAAATATCCATGGCTATGGATTTATATCAGTTTTCTGAATAGGATCATTTTTTAGGACTTTAATAATTGATGAAATATCCATCGCTATGGATTTATATCAGTTTCCTGAGTAGGATCATTTTTTAGGACTTTAATAATTGATGAAATATCCATGGCTATGGATTTATATCAGTTTCCCGAAGAGGATCATTTTTTAGGACTTTAATAATTGATGAAATATCCATGGCTATGGATTTATATCAGTTTCCTGAATAGGATCATTTTTTAGGACTTTAATAATTGATGAAATATCCATGCCTATGGATTTATATCAGTTTCCCGAAGAGGATCATTTTTTAGGACTTTAATAATTGATGAAATATCCATGGCTATGGATTTATATCAGTTTCCTGAAGAGGATCATTTTTTAGGACTTTAATAATTGATGAACTATCCATAGCTATGGATTTACATCAGTTTCATAAAGAGGGTCATTTTTAGGACTTTAATAATTGATGAAATATCCATCGCTATGGATTTATATCAGTTTCCTGAATAGGATCATTTTTTAGAACTTTAATAATTGATGAAATATCCATGGCTATGGATTTATATCAGTTTCCTGAAGAGGATCATTTTTTAAGACTTCAATAATTGATCAAATATCCATGGCTATGGCTTAAACAGCATTTTCCTGATAAATTTTATAATACAAATTTTTACTTTATAAAAGGTTAAAGGATGAAATGGCCATGGGGATGGTTTAAACACCATTTTACTGAAAAATATGAAAAATAGCATTTCCTAAAAGGTTTCGTTTTTTGAAAGGTCGAGATTGCATTTTAAAAGATGGAATGCCCATGGCATGTTTTAACATCACTTTCCTAAATAGGGCAACATTTATACAAATTCGCTATTAAAGTCAGTTTTTTACAATAAACGATCTCGCCCTAATTCTAATGGGATCCACTGTTTGCTGATATTTGTCATTGTTTAGTATTTTTATGGCCATTATTGTTTGATTTGCATGCCACACATTCCACCTATTAAATACAAGAAAAAGGGATGTACGGCACACCATTGTGAAGTTGTAGTATCTACGTGCAATCTTTCATTAAAAAAAAGTATAATTCAACTATTTCAACGAGTTTGAAGATATAAATCAGTTCACTTTTAGAAGGTAGCATTTGTTTAACACTTCCGAAGACTTAAGAATTTTTTACCAGGACTACACTAAAGTGTTTATTTAAAGACACTAACATACACTATATGTTGCTCTGATTTTAAATATATAAAAATATACAGGATGTGTCATTTAAAAATCCCGTATTGTACGGTGATGTTAAGAATTGTAGCATTCTTACCTGTATTTAAAACAAACTTCCAGTATCTTTATTAATAATGAAGTTATAGCCTTTTAAGAAATTTTTCCTGCATTAAATTTTAGTGCTAATGCCAATACTTTAGTATTGAATATAGACTACTTTGATTCCTCACTGGTTACCCTTAAAGTTCTTGGTTTTATAGATGAAGTTTGTAGAAAAAATACATTTTAAACACATTCAATATAACTGATTGTTGTCTATGAATGTTTAAGCTAGTAAAGTGCTTAACATCCTACGTATATATTTTACCAAACTTGTAGAAAACTTACTTATAACTGGGTGTCGTTTTGCTATGGCATATTCTCTTTTACACAATTCCTTTTCTAGAAGTTCACAGTCTTCTTTGCAAATACGTTGTAGTGACATAGATAATTTATTTCTAATGTTTTTAAAAATCTTCGGGTCTTTTTCTATTTTAAATTTACTGATGAAGTCTTTCTGATAGATGCCTATTTGATTGGTGTCCACGCAAATAGGAAATGCAGAGAAACACAAACTTGGAAGAGCAAATTCGCTGCAGCTGGTTGATATTTCACTTAAAACAAGAGAAAAATGATTAAACATACTGTTATGTATGGTCTTTTTAAATACTTACTTAGATTGTGAAACCACTAGAACTGCATTTTCAAGTTTTGTTTCAATGTTTTCTTGACTGTAGGGCGGTTGCACAAAGACATATTTATTTTCCAAATAATGTTTGCAGGTACTGCCTTTATACAACTGGCAAAATGGTTGACTAACATTGTACGTAGAAATATCATTAACTTGAGGTAGCTCTTCAACACTTTGCTCAAACATGTGAGGATTTTTTATTGTCTGTTCACTGAGTGTGGGAAGTATAGAATTTGTTATTGGTGATACTATTTCATCTCTAGCTTTACGTTCAATATTAGGAAAAAAGGTAGTGATATCACCGTCAACACTAGAAAAAATATAAAATTTAATTGTGAATTAACTTTGTTAATGTTAAACTTTACCCATGAGAATGTGTGCCTTCAAATACTGGTTTAAAGGTAGGAATATCACTTGCAGAGTTACCTGTAAAGGATTATCAATTATTCAACGTTAAATACACAAATCTACAGTGTTTAAACGCTGTATGTAGAGTTTTTTGTTTTAGTTATAATAGAATAAACATATTATTAAATAGAAGAGCCTTTTTACAATTCAATGACAACTAATTCTTTCTATGGCGCCATTTTTCAAAACGTTAAAAGCAATAGTAGTGCCAGAGACAGGACAACACCAAGCAGTATTCAGGAAGAGGAGAGAAACAGCCAATCCAATCTTTATATTGGATAAATTTTAACAATCTGCTATGAACACAAAATCCCTGCAGTGGTATTGCTCATAAACTTTATAAGACATATGACTTAAAAGGTCTAGTCTAGATTGATAAAAATACCGAGAGATTTCCACAAATCCCCGAAGTTGGTGAGATAACTGAACATGATGCATAGAAAATGACAAATAATGTAAGATTTAATGGAAAATTACCGGAAGTTATATTAAAATTAATATCGACGATAAAGTCGGATTAAACACGTACAATAATCAATAATTTAGTGGAGAATACCGTGTAGCTCCTCGTTTTGTTTTATACGAATAAAAATCTGTTACACCCTTAATGTTCTTGTGACGATTCGCCGTCTTAGCAAAAACTCTGTGCCCCTGTTCATCGTTTCCGGGTGATTAAAAACCATTAGGGTAAAACTACACGGATGAATTTATCGCTACGTGTTTCAAGCTGCGAGTCCCACGCCCAAGTGTAATGCATAGTTTTAAATGTACTGAACTACACGAGCGTTAAACACGCGGCGTTTTGTGAGTGTGAACGGAAGTAATGCTGCATGTCACGCTAAATACGTCGGGCGGAGATAACGTCAAGAGTGCAACATATTGTTTTGTCTAGAAGTAAACTACACGACCGGCGTATTAAACGCTGATTATAGTCTCAGTCGAAATTAGCAATTCATCAGTGGATCTGCGATCTACAATTACTCGTCAAAGATGTTCGATACGGAAAGGTTCATAAGTGAAGTAGAGAAACACCCTGCTCTATTATTCACAGACATTCGATAATAACAGAAGAACTTTTCAGGGTATTGTTTATGTTCATTAAATTTTAAATAAAATTGTCCTGTAGATAGTCTGCTCCGAAGAATGGGATGTATCCACCAACAACGGTTTCTGTTTCGTTTGTTTCTTAAACGTAAATACACACTCATTGCAGCAATACAACCTACTTCTACAACATCCATTATGCCACTGACTGTATTAATGACGATATCAATGCTATCGTGTAGTCGCTAGACGCTGTGGCAGCGTGAAAACGCAGCGATAAATCCGACCATGTAGTTTTACCCTTAGTTTGTCGTATATCCGCAAGAATTCTTATTAAAAAAATCTGTTGTAACTTCAATCCTTTATTCCTTGTAGTGATTGCCAGTGACGTTATCCCAACTGCCATCTTCCGCCCTTTCTTTATAGCTAGACCGACTCTGGTCATTCTTTGAACATTGTGGCGTGTAACTGTATAAACCTTTTTATTTAATATATTATATACCCACAGATTAATAATTTGTGACTTGATATTTTCGGTATTTTCCTTTCTGCATGTATTTTGTAAGAAACAGTCAGGTACGGAGGAAGTACAATAAGGTAGGTTCTCCACAAGTTGTTAGTCCTCGGCCCTTTCGCGAGAATCATTGTTTAGATGCGACTTGAACAGGCGACGCCCACTTATTTTGACCTACCTTGTAAATTGTAACAAACTAGACTTTCTTATTGTAAGCGCTTTGCACGAACCCACTCTCCTCCCTGTGCTAGTCGAAAAGCTTTTTTGCGTCGACATACACAAGGAACATTAATGAGATGGGAAAGGAAAACGATTAGAAGAACAGTACGAGAAAAGAAAACTGAAGTTCATAAACAAAGGATAAATGAAGAAAAATGTGATATATACAAGGAGATGAAGATCGATTTGATAATATAAGCAAGAAGACTACAGCAGCTGGATCAGATAAAAAGAATGACAGAGGATAAGACAGCAAAGAAAATAACTTGCAGAGCACCAGACTATAAGAAAAAGGTGGCGGGAGGTTGCATTGGTAGATTTAAGAGGAAAAGATATGGAGGACTGGTAGAGCAAAGACAAAAACAGAAAGTTACGGAAAAGAACGACAAAGTTGTGGGTCTAAAAAGCCTATTACAAGGTAAATATATCTAAACATATAACTGGATTGGATTATAACATTTTTGATTAAAATTCTAAAGCCGAGACAATTCTCTATCATACTGCCAAAAAAATATCATTCGACTTAAAAAGACTATGAGGTCATCAGGAAAAATGGCGGCACTAAAGAGTAATTAGTTATCAGCATATTATAGAAAATACTGTCCGATTTAGTAGTATATTTATATTATACGGGGTAACATAAAAATTGAAATGGGTACAGCCTTGTAAACTTTTTATGAAACAAAGTGTGTAATTACCCCATTTTTCATTAATAACTTCTAGCACTCCTTGCGACTGTATTTTGTCTATTCCATTTGATGCCGTACAGTCATAAAATCCTCGATCAAAGAGTTCTACTTTTGCAATACGTAAGCGAGATGCATATACTTGTACTTCTGGTTTCTGTAATGAAAGATTAGCAAGATTATTGAAAATATCCATTAAAAACAATTTTTTTATAATAAAAATAATATTTTATAAATTACTTTCTAATTCAATATTATTTTGCTTAGTTTAATGGACCTGTGACAAATGAAAATGAATTCAATGTTAAATAATAATGGAAATGTTAGTTACCACAACACTCCATGTAAAAATACATCAACTTAACTACCATAAACACGAAATTTAGCAAAATTAAGGTTGAAGTGTTCAAGTGAGTGATTTAATCGCTTTAATATCAGATATGGGTTTACACTGTTTTATGCAAGCTTATACCTTTATCAATCACTGTCAAATTTTGGGCTGAAGCATAGATGTTGGTTTTGTGCAGGCATAGGGGACTGACAGGTTGAACCAGGTATGTTAGTTTAACATGAATAACATAAGAGTAATAACCTATAGCTCCAGTCATGGGAATTAGACAACTCACTTCAACTTTAACATACATATTTTTAATAGTCAAGTTGTGGTATTTTGACTTTGAATTGCGTTTTAGTAAGTAGAAACTTCTTGTTTTTCAATCAAATATAACGGATATACTAATTTAATATATTATAATAATACCTACCTCAATGTTTTTTATCGTAATTCTATCAGTTTGCTCTATAACTGCATTATTATGTCTCCACGTAAAACGAACTTTTGTACTTGTTCCATTAGCGTCTGTATTTTTTACTTCACACAGAAGCTTTACTATTTTTCCACCACGTCTAGTAATATTAGATAACTCTTTTAAAAACTGCAAGGTACCTGGAATTAAAAAAATACACAATACTTTAACAACGAATATGAATCTTTAAGTCAATGATCAAAACTGTCATATTCTTACATAAAAAAAACATTTCGAAAAAACTATAAAATGTTAATTTCTGGTTCCACAAAATATACGAGGTTTATTCGCAAACTAACCGCCTTTTAAGTATTCCTGCAGAATGAGGAGCGTAGTCAATTTCGTGCCGTGTGGGGGTGCTTTAGTGGTTGATGAGCTTACCACACGTTACTTTACCGTGGTTCTGTCATTGTGTTCTGTCGTAAAAAACGAAAACGCTGCCGAAATTTAGATAGTCCAGACATCACGCGTGAAGGAAAAGTCAGACACTGGTGATGGCCGAACAAACGTGCACGATTAGGAACGAAGTGGGAGATCGGCGTTTAAAGATTACGGAAACGGCCGCAAATTATCCTCAAATTTCACGTAGAGTATTGTATTGTAACGAACAGACTACAGTACTACAAACTTTGTGCGAGATACATGTTCACAAAAACCAGCGAATGGCCTCTACATCACTACGAAATTGATGGCGGTGAGTATCTGAATCACATTTTGTCTGGCGACGAGACGTGGATTTCGTATACAAATGTTGAAACCAAGCAATAATCAATGCAGTGGTAGCATGCTCGTTCCTCCAAATCTAAAAAGTTCAAGCAAACGTTCGAAAACCGAACTATTGTTTTTGGGACAAGAAAGGCGAATTGTTGATTAATTTCCTGGAACGCGGTACAATCACTGCAGAAGTGTACGGTGAAACCTTATGAAATTTCAAAAGGGAGATTCAGAAGCAAAGGCGAGCGAGGATTGCTGATCTCTCCAGTGATGCGTTTTCTCGATAACGCCCGACCGCACGCGGCGTCTCGCAACTGATCAACTCCTTGAGCAATTCAATTGGGAAATTTTTAACCATCTCCCATACAGTTCCGACTTAGCGCCGAGTGACTATCACCTCTTTCTCGGCGACGACAACCTCTAAACGGCGGTACATAATTGGTTTTCGTCACTTGTAGCAACCATCTATGACGAAGGTACACATATCTTGTATCACTATATGATAACTGTGGAAATTCGAATGGTGACTATGTAGAGACATAATAAGATTCAATCGTTATATTTTTTATAAGCTGTAATTGTCCGTTTTGCGGTCGTTCGACTCTTAATTTTCGAATAAGCCTCGTATATTGTTGCTAAAGCATTTTGCTTTAAAAAGAACATCCTAGGAAAGGAACGTCTGTATAAATACTAAAAGCTAACTTGCTGTGTTAGTTCACTTAAATATTTTTTTTAAGGAATCATGGAGTTACCAAATCGAACCCATGATCCCCGTCCCACCCCGCTTACCTCGGATCAGCGCACGTAGTGCTGTATAAGGATACAACACGTTCCACCCTTTAAAAACCCTCCCAACTATGCTACCGAGCCACCCCCGTTGCTCCAGAATTAATTAAAATTCGGGCTACAACGGGAGTCGAACTCAGGTCGACCGGTTGCAAAATGGATTCTATCACCTGCGCCTAAGTTCACTTAATAGGTAATTACAACTTATGGATTATACAAAATATGTATTATAGCAGATACATTCCGGAGATGTTTGAAATGGCAAGAGATAGAAAATTGGTTAAATGGGACAAAAGTTAGTTACTTCAGGATGTAACTTAAATCACTTTTGGTTTTCCCCTAAATGTATGTATTTTTACAAGAAATGTATGCATTTTTCTGAAATAAATAGCGTATTTTCTTCTCTTTATATTAGTAGATACTACCAAAAATTAGTTAGACAAAAAAAACACTTCAATAACAATCAAATGAGCAACAAGAGGGCAACATTTGCCAGAAATATACAATTTATTGCTTTTGATATTTAATTGAGCGATTATCGTCATAATTGTTAGAAAAATCAAATCTGTAATGACAAAATAGTAGATCTACTATTCGTATTTCATTGATGATTTGCCACTTCAAGTTTTACGACGCTATGAATAGTATCAACACGACGCTGCTCCCTCTCACAACGTAGGGGTAGTAATATGTTCGATATTTAAATCAAATGTACTCTAATAATTGAATTTGAACCCTTTATCCATTCACTGGCCACCACAATCACATCACCAGATTTTTTCCGTTAGTTAAAATCCAAAACCAGGTGTTTTATTATTATTATTATTATTAACCAACGTAGAATGATCCAAGATTTCATAAATAGCATTAGGCAAGTTGATAGCATGACAACTAGAATGCTTAGAAATGTTTAAAATAGAATATTATAAACAGCGAATCTAGGAGTTCAAGTCGAACATTTACTGTAATAATAAATGGTTATATACATGGCGTATTTTGATTTGGTTGAAAAAAAAACAGTAAATAGACAATGGGTTCAGCTTTAGCAACTTTTACGTTTTGAAATACTACAACTATTTTCCACAAAACTGCCAAATATTGTTCCAATTTCGTCGTTTCTTGTCACTCTTTTAAAAGCAATGTATCTGTAGTTTATAAAAATAAGTATATACACCCCCATATCATGGAAAAAAGAAAAAATAAAAATTACTAAGCTGCCACCTTCAGTAGGAACTAACTGAAGTAAATTGGATTTTAATTGTCGACTTGGTGAAGAACTTATCTCCAGAGGTATTCCTCAGCCAAGTTACTTTGGTTAGTTCAAGTGCCTACTGAAGAAGGCAGCTTAGTTGCCGAAATACGTATTTCGACAACGAAGCTGCCAGCCCATTGGACTTCCATTGTTGACTTGGGAAGGACTTATTTCCAGAGGTATTTTTCAGCCAAGTTACTTCAAGTGCCTACTGAAGATGGTAGCTTAGTTGCCGGAATACGTATTTCGACAACCAAGCTGCCAGTCCAATGGACTTCCATTGTTGACTTGGCGAAGGACCCATCTCTAGAAGTATTCCTCAGCCAAGTTACCTTAGTTAGTTCAAGTGCCTACTGGAGATGGTAGCTTATTGCCGAAATACGTAT
>JABXWE010047927.1:0-11356 GCA_014611495.1 Limonius californicus
CATTTCAATTCGCAAATATTCAACCGTACAATGGTAAACTTACTTTGTTCGCTGATTATCTGATTGACACATATACATATCCGAGGAAGCCGTTCCTCCTTCCCATTTATGACCATTAAAAACAGCTAGCGGGACTCGCACCACCAACGCAAGCGAATCTTTCTATTCACATATTAGCAAAACATTAAATTTACCACATCCTCCTATATACGTTTCTATTGATATCCTGACTAATTATCAAAATGCTTGCAAGTTGCAAAGCACTCACAAGCCATATATACCCAATTCGACCACTCGAAAAAGACAAGAATACTTTCAAAATAAAATTAACGATTTTAATAACAGAAAAGTGTCAACCTTCAGAATTTGTTAAGTTAACTTCCTATTATTATAGTGCCACTTCATAATAATAATATCGATATTCTTCCATTTGTTTAATATTTTGTATTTTATTACCATAAATAACCATAGATTTTTCCGCAACTTTAACAATAACTTGTATATACAGGGAATTTTTCTTTTTAGTATACATAGGCTATGTATATTAAAAAGAAAAATTCCCTGTATGTATTTGTGTTATATTTTCAATGTTATTTTCAATAAATTTTTATGCCCAATACATTTTGATTTTATTTATCAAAATGTAACTACCCGGGCATGTTTACGAGGATTACAATTTCATAAGTGGTCGAGATTACCCCTGCCGGCTGAGGAATACCTCTAGAGATAAGTCCTTCGCCAAGTTAACATATCTAATCTTAATATAACTTTTAGTTTCCCCATATATATTTTCCATTACAGAGACAACAGGCAATTTGGAAAATCCTCGACTTTTCCAAAGTTTTCACTTTATCTTTAGATTTTCGTGACAAGTCCCGCATGTTGTTATTTGAACAAAATACAATTTTAGAATTGGTTTGCTTGCGTATTTTATCAAGGTTTTGGGTTAAGCGATTGAAAGGAATGTTGATGAAGTTTCTGGCGTTTTCTTGAAAATGGGAACTTTGTAAAGTCGTGGAATTACGAACACTTAATCTTAGCTTACGTTTTCTAATTAAATTATCAATAACGTCTGGAGAGAAACACCATTGCAGGAAGCAATATTTTTATATCCCTTCTAAGGAACTACACGTACTTGTTTACCACGTTTACTTTTGATAAAATGTATGTAAATAGCGATGTATAATAGGGACTTCTACAGTCTTTATTATTAAATTCCTACGGTGCGCAATAATTTGTGACATTTAACTGTTTGTAAGAAGAACGCACTTCCGTTGTTTTTAAATTTTTAATAATATATACTCTAAAACAATTTTAAGGATTTTGAATAAGCTTTGTCCCGTAATAGAATAATTATTTTAAAATTCTCTTATCTGAAAAATTTTCAAAAATAAGCTTCTAAACATTATAGCAGGAAGAAGCATTATTCACCATAAAAGAACTAAATTTATTTTAAACGCGCTTAATGATTATATTCAAATAATGTTCCCTCATAAATAATTGGAAAACAGACTAAAATGTTTGATTTCTCAGAACAGCTTTCTTCGAGGCATTACCAAATTTCACTTTATTGAGCGCCTATAAGTTTTCCAGCAAATGATGGAAGCAGGATGTTTTCTTTTTCTATTATTCTCTAGACCTTTATTGACAAAGTACACAAAGAATTATACGGTGATTCGTTTGCTCGTTTTCATCGTAGACGCCAAAATGTAAAGAAAGTCTCAATAGAAAGTGGTTTTTGACCACAAAGAAAACATCTGAAACTCATCAAATTAGTCATTGGACACAGTAAAACTAATAATGCGTCGACATAACGAATGTGGAGGAATGTTCGTAAACAAAAACAGAAATTAAAAATACAATTTCTATAACACCGAAGTATTTAATTGACTTCGCATTGTTCTTTACTGTAGGTCACAAGCACTACCCATTGTTTTTGCGATCATGGCTGCCTGATAATTGCATGTCGTAACTACAGCCCAAAACTTGGGACAAGCATTTTAAGGCAAACGGTTGCATTTACGCGTGTGAACTAAGAGTACCTTATTTTTGTACTTTTTAATTCTCTTTCAGAAAATAACATAACATTTTAAAATGTTCTACTAATAACAAAGTTAGAGCTAATATAACATTTCAGTGGTATGTTAAGTGCCTCTTACGGTCAAGTCTGGTTAATGAAAATAATTCTGTGACTGTACTACATAATGAGAAGTATGTATACCAAATTTCAAAGAAATATCTTTAGATTTGTGGAAATTACAATAAAAAGAAAAAATGAAAAATTGGACTTTAAGGCCCTATAACTTCTTAAGGAAGGACTTTCTGCCTAAGGTATATTAGGTTTAATCGGTTTATTTTTACCTAAAGAATCTATGACTAAACGCTGGCTCATTGTTTCTGAGACACCCTGTATATTAATATTAATATTACGTTGTTCTGTTCATGTTTAAGAATGTACTACATAAACTAAAGCATCCAAAATCAAGTGGTATGTTTGCGCTACCACTTTTTGTTCTTTTTATTTCATATATCTTGTGAATGCGGAAAATAATAAATTCACTGCTTGTTATTAAAACTGGGATGCAGTAGTACTATAAACAAGATTTCGTTGTACAGAACTACTAGTTTATTTCTTGAATAATATCAAACAGAAGATGTTTCAGCTGGCGAGCTAATCAATGTTAATTTCTGGTTTAACACTCAGGAAGCCTTTATGAGGGGCAACTCTTACTGAAAATCATATTATATAAAAGATAACGTACCTCGGGCAGTCCAGAATATCTGAGTGGAAATTAATATTAATACACAAAATACGCCGTTTTAAAATTGCAAAATATGCAATTGGACGATATTTATCATATAATATGATTATTTCCATTCAATTTGCTAATGGTGAATGCACATGCGGTGTAGCCACACCTGCAAAAATGAAAAAGTGGTATTATTAACGAAAAAATCAATATTGAGGTAACAATTCTTTTGACGTTTACTGCAAAAAGCTCTTTTTCATAATGCTGGATTATGTTTACTATCAAATTAAAAATGTACTTGCTGAAATATTACTTCCATTTTGTTTGAAACTCAAACAAAAATGGTTGGATGGAAAGCAATGAAAGGCTTGTTCTGAAAAATCACTGTCTTGGAGCGAATTAAAACTGGAACTTTTAAACTTTCATAAATCCGTGATGTTATGAATCCAGCGACGGAAACGAAGGGAAATGTGAGATCTAACTTGTAACATGTATTTCCAGCACGATTCTTTCACTTTGAATATAAATTTCATATTTTGCACAATACTGTAGTAGTGTCCCTATTTATGAAAGCACTAAATCAATTACACTACTAAATATATTAGTAAAACTATACAAGTCAGTTGTATATTTAACAACGTCATTTTCTCATTAGTATTAATAATTACATCATTGCAATTATGATTTATTAATAATCTAACACTTCGCAAATAAAATGGAACTTAAACCCGCTATTTAGGAAAATATATGTTAAGAAAAAGAATTTTTTAGAATATTTAGTTACATATGGAATTCTATTTAGAAGATAAAGCTGACGTCATTTTCGGTTATTTCCGGAAGTGTTATGTGATATGTGTGAACCTTCGAGGCAGTGCTGTAGCCGGGGCAGACATACAAAAAATCTGAATACTGAAAAACTAAATGACGCTGAATTGTCATTAGTCAACATTTCAGAATTTTCAACAAATCAGAGTTGTCAATATGTTATCATATGTGACCCAAAGCAGAACCAACTGTTTTGGATTTATGATTATAGCAGGATTTATCATTTTCCATCATATGAAATAATTTCATTGATACGTAGTACTGTCAAGACAATTTTTCAAAGATTTTCATGTTCGGATTTAGATCTTAGACGAGCGAATCGTTTTAAGAATTAAGAATTGGAACTCGAAATTCGATTTTAAACTGGAACATAAATCGACGGGCCTAGTTCTTTGATTTAAAATCCGATTTAAGAAACTAAAATCGTTTTTGAATTCTACACTATTCCTCAATTGCTTCGTCATTTGTCGAAAATCTTTTACCTTTCAAATGTTTTCTGAGTTTTGGGAACAAATAATAGTCTGACGGTGCTAAATCCGGAGAATAGAGCGGGTGGTCAACCAATTCAAAACCAATTTGATCAATTTTTGCAGTACTATCAACGACTTGTGAGCAGGAGCGTTGTCTTGCAAAAAGAGCGCACCTCTCGCAAGTTTTCCGCTGGGTTTTTCCACAATTTTCTTAGGTAATTTAGTTAGCAACTCGGTACAATATGCTGCTGTGATAGTTCTACCTCGTTCCAAATAAATATAGAATTATCCCATCTTTGTCCCAGAAAGCTGAAGCAAGAATCTTACCAGCCGATTTTTGAACACGAAATTTTTTGGGTCGTTTAGAACCAACATGCTTCCACTGTTTGGATTGCTCTTTAGTCTCTGGGTCATAGTGATGGATCCACGTTTCGTCCATAGTAACAAGCCGATCCAAAAGGTTTGAGGAATCTTCTGCAAAACGGCGGCAGTTTTCTTTGACGTTGTCAATCGAACACGCTTCTGATCAACGTTCAAGCATATTGGAATCCATTTGGCCGAAAACTTTCTCACACCCAAGTCGTGATCAATGATGTGACACACGTTCCTAGAAAATGTGCAATGCTTCTGCAATATTCTTAATCCTAATACGTCAATTTTCTAAAATCATATCATGGACAGAATCAATGTTTTCCGGAGTGGTCACAGAAATTGGTCTTCCAGGGCGGTGCTCATCTTTCACATCTGATCTTCCTCTTTTATATTCTGCAACCCAGTTTTTAATAGTGGCGTTTCTATCATAATTAGTAAAAATTTCTTTGCCCGATAACCCTTTCAAAAATAAATACTTAATAACTGACCGAAACTCGATTCTTTCAAATTCTATCTTTTTCTCAGACATGCTGTTTTCAAACATGCACAGTTTGATCACCGTTCAACTTATGGATGTCAAACTTTGACAACTTCTTTGTAAAACATTATAGTTGCAACCATAGCAACCATATTCATTTTTCTTTATTAGAAACTTTCTAAGCTAACTAGATATGAATACCCCCTCGTAAGCTTACTTTTACTTTGTTGAATCATTTAAAAACTTTATCAGATAGAGATATTAGTTATGTAGAAGCTTGAAATTGTACAATTAACTTTTTTGGTATAAATATCAATAAACGATGATAACTAATAAATGAACAAAACTCAAAATTCCATTTCTAACTGGAACGTACAACTTATCTTAATCGTCTAGAGTAATTTAAAAGTGTCGAAGAAATCTTCGGCTTCTCATAATGCAGTTATCGACAACAAGTATTCAATTCTAGAATTGGAATGGAATGTGATTCCCAATTCTAGAATTCAATTTTGTTGTTAATTGGGAAAGCGTTTTTAATTCTGAAACAGGACAATGACAGTACGTGCTGTAAGTTAGTAGGCATATCTAGCAAATAAGTCGAAAAAGCACATAATGTCTAGAATAGAACACTTTTAAGGTCAGTTAGAATGACTGAGCTCATTTTTTTGATACTGTAGCAAGCGCCAGAGCTTTTTATAGAATTCCGAGAAAACGTTTAAACGGCCATTGCTTGAGCAGACCCTTGAGGTCGAAAATCCACTAAACTATAACTAAGATACCATCTGGAACAAGCGGTTGACTGTCCGCAAGCATGAGTATGCTTTTTATTGCATTTCGATTAAGAATGCAATATGACAAAGACTTGTGCGAAACTGGTTTTCAAGAACATATTCCACGGACAAGTATAATCTCGAAGTAAAACGGCATTATAAAGAGTAGTATATGAAATTTTCAACCAAACTACCTGTAGGCACACATAAAAACTAAAGTCAGAAGCATGACATTTGTGGATCCTCGTAAAATCATCGGCGAGATATTCGTCGGAGCAGATAGTTGGTTAATCTTTTAATTGGTCGCTACTTGGATCTTACGTAAGGATAATGCTCCATGTCATAACGCTTTTTCTTCTGAAGAATTCTTGATAGAAATAAAATCAGTCTCATAGTCATAGAGCACAAATTTCGCTCGTTCGCTCGTTGTGACTGCTTCTTCTGTCCGAAGGTTAAATCTAAATTAACCGGTCATCACCAAAGACACCTAAACAGTCAAGAGATGGCAGAAACCATTAAAATTGTAGTGTTCCTTTCCAATCTATTTCCTGTGAAGGAGGTCGATTTTAATGGCATATAGCTTCAATAAAATCTTAAAGGGTCATTCCATATCAAGTCAGCTTATGTTTGAACATTCACAACGGATAAGTGTTAATATACGGAGACATGTATAAGTACAGGTACATTTATTTAAAGTAAAAACTACACATTTATGGGGGAAAATTATCGAAATTTGACAGGCTATAACTTCGATACCCTTAATATGTCAAGCCCCAAAATTTGTACTTTTACATGTCTCCATATACTAACACTTACCCGTTAAGCTCATTAAAATCGGTGATGTGAAGGTTCAAACATAAGTTGACTTGATATGGAACCCCAAAGAAACTTTTTCCTTGTTGTTGAGAGGAGCCTCCTATGTGCTGCAGCTATACGATATATTTCAGTTTGTAACCTTTCATGCCAAAACAATGCGGTAGAAGATGAAATATGTAATGAAAATTAAGAAAAATGATTAGAGTAACTCTTTTTCTGCGTGATTTCATACTCCTGAATAATTAAATAAACTTTAATACTGTAATGGATTGAGTAGTAGGCTATTTGTGAATGCTAGAATTCAAGATTTTTTAAGGTACTTAACTTTAGGTGTTACTAATTTCCCAAACGAGTGAACATCTCTTTGTGGCAGTCTTCAAGAATGAAACATTTCATGGCGACATTTGCACAAACGTACAAATTTAACCTAAAATAGCGAAAGCATGCGTTCCTATAAATCTCCAATAAAAAAGATAAGCGTAGGACATGAAAGAGGGAAACGACTGCGATAATATACACGTGTAAGCGGGTGAGGGTGGACGTCTCCAAATATTTATCTCGCGTAATTTTCAAAACGGTTAAAGTTAGATATGTTTTTATATCCTAATATTTTTCTGTTACGGACTTTTAAACCCTCTGAAATTTGTATGGATTTACCATCCCGTTTTGAGGTAACGATTAACTTACATATTTTTAAAAATTCGTATCTAACCAACTCCAATAAATCATAGAAAACGGTTTTCTAGAAGCTTTTAAAGCTTGTCCTCCCATGAAACGCAGCAAAATCCAAATAAGGATTTTATAAATACTGAACATTTAAGAGTTCCATTTTCAAAAGTCTATGTGTTCACTAAATTTTATGGAAATATAACGGAAAACTATGCTTGTGAGTAAATTAAACAAGAATATAGTCAAAAACTCAAAACTTTGACAACTTTGATTTTTTAAGTTCAGGAGTTTAGTAGATTTTTGTACTGGTCTTACAACACTGCTATTTTGAAATCAAAATATTCTTCATAAACGCTTATTATGAAAATGCATTTTTAGTATTTTAAATACAACTAAAGTTAGGCAGAAGGTTTATTCATAAAAGCGATACTAATTATATTGAGAATAAAAGTATTCATTCAAAACTAATATGAAAATTATGCCTGAGAACATATTGTTGCTAAAATATAATTCATTTCTAAGGCGACCACATTAAATAATAGAATTGGAAACTAAAGTGTTGCTGATGCCACCTCATTTCCCCAGGCAAGGAAGACATAGAGAAAGTTTGTTTCAAATAGTAATACAATCCAAACGCACTTAATGTGAGAAAAGCAATTTCATTAGCTTCTGACTTTACACGACGCAATAATCGGTGATCTAATTGAATATGCTGATTGGTATTGTTAGAGTTGATTGAATATTCACGCAGGATCTTATGTTGCCCATTTATACCAAGTTCTAATCACTTAACGTTCTTTACTATCGTTTATAATTTGAAAATAGGTTGGTGTAAAATCTTGTTATAGTAATTCAGGCTGCGAACTAAAGAACAGTTTCATGCTATAGTTTGAGCCTCCAGAATGCGTTAGTTGAAACTTTGTGATTAATACCCTTATATTGCGTTCCCTGTGAACTAGAAGCTAACGTAAATTGAATTTGATTGCCTGTTACCACAAAGCAGTGGCGGTGAGGGAATTGCCTTATAAATCTTCTTCTAGTACGCCGTATTGGAGTAACTTTATCCGATGCTCTACATACTAAACAAGCTAAAGCTTTTTATACAGTGTATGCCATATTAACGGCAGATAATTATGCAGCTATATGGCTGTTTACTACGTCTAAGAGGTAATTAATTACATTACATTGTGAATTTGCATATCATAAATAATAGGTAGTTATATCATTACATTTACATTACACAAATCCACATTAATTTGTTAATAAATTATTAACTAATTCAAAGGCTCTTCTAAATATACTCCAAAATAAATCTCCATTGAATGTAATTTTGCAATGTTTTCTAAATCAGTTCTTAACGAAACTGCTGAAACCCGAGGGGCGAATACTTTAATCGGATCCCTTTACAAAAAAAAGTAGAACTGGAGATTTCCGGCGATAAATTTGTACGATAAAGACATGCTGTATAAGGCAAACTGGAGAATTATGTGGGCTCTAGTGTCGATAATTTAACAGCGACTTTTCTTTTAGCCTTTTCCAATAAATATATTTCAAACAATTTCCGTGTAGGTATTTGCAATCACATATATATAGACCCCATATGCACACTCTAACAGATCATCAGAACTTACTTAAAATTTTATTTTTACAATTGTATCTAACTTCAACTTGCTAAAAAGTACTTTCTCTGGTTCTGAACTGAATGTATATAAATTGGCCCAGCAACTTCTGATTTTCGATAAATAGGCAAAATGAAATACGTTATTAGTTTATTACCCACATAGTGGAGGGCCGATATAGGAATCATTAGGGCTCCACGTATCTCTTTAGCCAGCAGCAATATTATAAGGACTTGTATGCACATATAATAATCAAGGTCATGAGCATGCCATTATTTGATCATCGTGAAATCATCCGTGGGAAATTCGTCGGAAGAGATAGTTGATTAATCGTTTAATTGGTCTCTACTTGCATAACGATAATGCCTCGCGTCACAAAGCTTCGTCTTGAGGAGAATTTTTGATAGAATTAAATGCGTATCATAGTCAGAGAGCACAAATTTGGCTCGTTGTGACTGCTTCTTCCTCCCAAAGTTCAATCCAAGTTGAACGGTCTTCGCCAAAGACCCCCAACCAGCCAAGAAATTGCAAAAACCGAAAAATTGTGGTGCTCGTTTCCAAGCAGTTTCCTTTGAAGGAGATCGGTTTTAATGGTATGTAACTTCAATAAAAACTTAAAGAAACAGTTTTCTTGTTGTTGAGAGGAGCCTCGTATGTCATATAGTTTTATTACTCACATAGTGGAGAGCCGATATAGCAATCAGCAGGGCCCCAAGTATCAATTTGGTCATCAGCAAGATTACGAGGACTTAGTTATCCTTATATTCCTGATACTGGCTAAAGACCAACTGCGTACTTCAGTGTCGAGCTGTTGATTCCTAGAAAAATCTGACAAGTAAATTTTTGTAGAAATCCCAGCCGGTATTCAACTGTATTGCCAAAAGTATCAAGGAAACTCGACGATAAAATAGACGGACAGGGCAATCAAACCTTAGATCTGCTAAGTAAAAAACAAGGCATTACCATTGATCCACCTCCCTTGTCAAACAGATAGATGCGAACTAAAGTATCTGAGAATAGTCTGATAGAACGTTAAACGACAGAGGCGTAGAAACGGAATGATTAGGAGTTACACAAGAAGGTAGCAAAAAGAAAATAGTTCGAAATACAGAATTTAGAGACGCGAATTCGCAAAAACGTAAAGTAGAAATACTTCCTTTTTCTTTTTTTTTTCCTCTATGTGTCGACCACTGGCTGTTAATTACCTACAACGAGTAGGGTTTAATTATTTCAATCTTAAGAATTATATAACCATTTAAAGTGTGTACCAATTGGTCAAACTATTAAAAGTGGCTTAAAACAGTGTTACAGAAATTCCTAAAAAGTGTCGGCGACATATTCGGCATCGTCAAATGGATGAAATTAAATAAATTTTTACAATTCCTAACTTTTAAGATAATACTTAATAAATCGGGTATAGAATTGAAACGCCCTCCAAAAATCAGTCTTAACGCTACAAATTAGGTTTCACAAACAAGGTACTAGCAGAAACACTTATACATTCGGCTTCATTTTACTAAAAATGTTTATTTTATGGGCTACGCACACTGTTATCTGTGTGTATGTTTCCTATCAGTACAGCTTTCATTGTAAATAATAAAAGTGGATATACTTCGTGTGCTTTCATTATTGGCACATAATTTACTACAGTTTATTATTCCCAAAACAAACTCTGTCCTCTTATGACCTTACATGAATACAGTATACATTTAAACACATTTTACAGAGTATATAATTTGAAAAAGCTTATTTACTTGTCAGTAACATTGACATTTCGAAATATATTTAAAGCTCAGATTTCTGTACCGATTTTAATGATAATGTTTGCTGCTACTTTTAGCAATTTATAAATCCTTACCAAGACATCGCGTAGCTTGAGAACTGCCACGCGTTGCGATGCAAGATGTCCTGAGTTTGATTCCCGAAAACCGCCATAATATCCAGGTGGATTTTTCAAAGAGAATTTCGGTCTCTAGGTCGACGGAGCCTTAAATGAGTACCTAGAGGTTACAGCTTCGTGGTAATAGCAGGAGGCTGAAGCGTACTATTAGCCACATTACCTTCCTCGTAATGCGCCGGCCCTAGAAAAAATAGAAACTGTATCTGCTATTCCTCGAAAGGCGTCGTGACGCTATATCGAGACTATTATTGTTATAAATATTTACTGTCCTGTCATTCATACGAATTATTAGTTTTACTTCAAAGAATATGCACCATAACAAAAATAATAAGACATTTAAATAAAGTCAGTTAATCGGCTTTTTGGGTATGTTTTGTAAATGTTAAAAAGACATAACCACGAGTTATAGGAGTAGGTACCATTTTGAAGATAAAAACCCATTTGTAATGGCGAGTGTCTCAAAATATATTAAAATGCTAAGGAATTTTTAATGTAAGGATTAGAAAGGTTTAGAGCTTTAGAGAATGTTCTAGTTATGTAAATGTATTTAACTAGTTGCAATAGCAATTTCCTAACATATTTTAGTATTTTATAATTAATTTACATTTTTTTAAATAATTTAATGATAGTTAGCCATGTAATTCATTCGTATTTAAGTGTTAGATTCCTAATGAAACCATTAGCATT
>JABXWE010047929.1:0-11535 GCA_014611495.1 Limonius californicus
ATAAACAAAAAAAGACCACAAGTATTAACCTGTCACCTTTGCTATACTTTATTACTACCACGGTATAGTTGACGGTCTGAATTTGAACTACTTTTTTTTAAAGTAGTTATCGTTAGTTTCTAATTTATTCATTAATTATACCCAAGCAGAATTTTCTGTCTTCATAAATATTTCTCATAAACAAAAAAAGACCACAAGTATTAACCTGTCACCTTTGCTATACTTTATTACTACCACGGTATAGTTGACGGTCTGAATTTGAACTACTTTTTTTTTTAAAGTAGTTATCGTTAGTTTCTAATTTATTCATTAATTATACTCAAGCAGAATTTTCTGTCTTCATAAATATTTCTCATAAACAAAAAAAGACCACAAGTATTAACCTGTCACCTTTGCTATACTTTATTACTACCACGGTATAGTTGACAGTCTGAATTTGAACTACTTTCATTTTTAAAGTAGTTATCGTTAGTTTCTAATTTATTCATTAATTATACCCAAGCAGAACTTTCTGTCTTCATAAATATTTCTTATAAACAAAAAATAGACCACAAGTATTAACCTGTGACCTTTGCTATACTTTATTACTACCACGGTATAGTTGACGGTCTGAACTGAACTACTTTAATTTCTAAACTAGTTGCCGTTACTTTCTAATTTATTTATTAGGTATACAGAAGAAGAATTTTCTGTGTTTATGAATACTTCTTATAAAGAAAAATCGTAAGTAGTAACCTGCGACGTTTGCTACACTTTATTACTACCACGGTGTAGTTGACGATCTGAAGTTGAACTACTGCAATTTTTAAATATTTATTGTTAGTTTCTAATTTATTCATTAGTTATACCCAAGAAGAATTATCTGCCATAATATATATTTCTTATATACAAAAATAGCCCATAAGTAGTAACCTGTGACTTTTGATACTCTTTATTACTAACGCGGTGCAGTTAAAGGTCTGAATTTAAACTACTTTAGTATTTAAGGTAGTTAACGTTACTTTCTAATTTATTCTTTAGTTATACGCAAGAAATTTTCTATCTTTGTGAATATTTCTTATAAACAAAAAATAGACAACAAATAGTAACCGGTAGCACGGTAGCTGCTAATTACTAGCACGATATTTGCAGTCGGATGCTATTTAAACTACTTCGATTTTTATATCAATTTAAGATATTTTCTAATTTATATACTGCATGCAGTAGGCAAACCGGATTTTGTAAATCATTAACCGCACGTGTAGTAATCTGCGGCCTGTAGCTATGTTAAGCTTTAATTGTTTATCGTTATTCGTTAATTTTACACAGACACAAGTTAAAAAAATATTTTAAAACCTAGTAGTCCGTGGTCTTCGGCTAGTTTATGACATGATAAATTGGAGAAGGAAGTCGTGAAAGCTTGGAAGTTTTGGTATTAGATTAAACTTTTAAAATTTGGCTGGAAATTGGAAGAAATATTGGGAGTTGGAGTTGTGTAGTGTAAGAGAAGAAAAATGCGAAATGGAATTACCAAATCTAGTGCAAAGGTTATTTTGGCGCAGAGCCGGAACGGTCGCGAAGTAAATTTGTAGTGTGCGCCGCGGAGACGTTGCAAATTCGCCAACTTGTACGCCTTTCTATGGTTATGATTGAAATAACCTACATCTAACTTTCTGACGTGTGTACTCGGGAAATCTGATTTCAACTTTGAAATCTGACAAATGTGTATCGAAGTTTATATATTTACAGGAATGTCAAAGCTTGTGTGCAAAGTTTGTGGAAGTTATTTGCACACTCACATAAACACACGTACGGTCGCGTATACAGAGAGATGGGGAAAAATTGCCGCATTTCTATTGTCAAAGTCCGGAATTTATTAAACGTAACGGAGGACGTAATAGCGAAGATAAAGTTTTTATTGAATTGTACTCGGATATCGGATCATTAAGTTGTAATAATGACAAATCGCTCGCGATTATGGGCAGATGTGTACGGTGAAATATTTTGATCTCGGCAGCCGGGAAGGCTCCCAAAAGTTTACAGCGCGAAATTAATAACCTGTTCAATAAAACTTCGCCCAAAGTAAATTTCCGGTGCCGTTCGGCATTATATTTATTGCTCGATATTTCCCCTGTTTAGTGGATATCGGAACTCATTGTTTTAATTTATTTATCTTTCATCATTCTCCTTGTTAACTTAAGCGATATGAAATTTTCAAGTTTAAATCGACCCGAATGCAAATACAAAACAGATTAAAACAATTCTCCAGTGTTTTCGGATTTAATGCACGGCGATTGCTGCTGACGTCGAAAGCGAACAGAATAAAGACGTTGAAATAATAAAAGGAGGAAAAATGAAACTGCTGCCTTGTTTTTCCCTTTCCCTTTATATTGTGCAATTTTAAGAATACAAATGGTCTCGTGGATCTTATAGCACCACATTAAACGATTTCTCTGGGCTTCATAAAACAATTAGTATCTTTTTCAATAACGAATTTGCCCGCATTTTAATAAAGCAGCTTTAAAATGGAGCAGAAACTATTTTTAATTGTAAGAATTCTAATTAAAAGCAGAAATAGATTTTTTCAACTTGGCATGTCGGAGAGAATAAAAATAAATTTTGCGGAAATGATTAGATCCGGAAGTTTAACAGGAAGAAATTTAGAACTTTTAAGTAGATATACTGAACGAGGTTTCGCTTAGAAAACCAGAGAAAATTTCCTCGGAAAAGCTTATTAAAGTGGAAAATTTAAAACAGGAATTAAAAGAGCGAATAATTTTTTAAACTCCTAAAAGCAGAGTGCGAAAGCAGAATTATTTTTTCGTTTGCGATATGGATGTAGAGAAAAATAATAAATTACTGTAAACTATTTAAAAGTAGTGCTTAATAAACGATATAATAAGTCTCATTATATTTAGTACACGAGCTTTTAGTAGAAGTTTAAGGAGAATTTTCCGCAATATAAATGGAAAATTTGGTTACTTTCGTTGTCACATTTTTATAATAATGGAGAGGCTCTACTCCCACCAAGGAGTTTGGCCTACAAGGTGGATGGTCAGAGTTCCCGTATCCTTGCTCTAACACGCGGTTGTCGCGAGCCAAATTGATGGCATGTAGTGATGTGGTAGGCATCACGCAGTTGACAACCGCATTATTACCTCTTATTCATTTAACTGCAGGTATCCAATTACCTAAAACGACTTGGTAGGCCGCCCGCCAAGCATAGAGCCGAGGATTTGAACTTCAACCTTCCGCACCAGAGCCGGTGAACCAAACTGGCGCTTTGTCGTAGGTTTGCCATTCAAAATATCACTTCCTCTTATACCAAATGTGAATAAAAACTTTCTTAATTTGAAAAGGAATTATCAAATGTGTACTAATTTTATTTGTTTTTAAATCTTGTTAGGGTCGGCCTTACGGGGGCCGAATAAAAACTACTAAATTTTAAATTTAAATTAGTTAACAGGGCTTCTGCATTAAAAGAAATTTTCATTTATGTAAGTCCTGGGTAAACAAACAGCGGATGCGTTCAGACTCACTGGCGGCGACAGGCAGTTGACATGTAACAGATTTTTAAAATGCAGACTTACTGATCTGTCAATAAATATTGGGCGGTTGCACTCACCGGGGGTCCTCCAGCCCCCTACGCCATGATTGGGATTTGAACAGGATATGGAAGCTCATCTATTGGCTAGCTGATGTATCAGCAGCCACTCGTAATCATAGATAATTTACTACAATTATGGACTATGTCCAATTATACACTCTATTTTTCACAAGAATCGCGGGGGGGGGGGCAAACTCCTTAGCTCCACATACGCAAGGGAGCGTATAAGCAGTGACCAATCCCCCTCGTACAAGTTAGTCGATACCATTGATGTAATAATTATAATAATTCGTAGGAGCCTTTTCGAGGCCACCTCTGCCATCTGGCTACCTCCCGAATGATTATATGTGCAACAGCTCTGCAGGCCTAGTGGCCCAAGGCTTCAATAGTTTTTTTACACTTTTTTCTGCCCTATTCCAGCTCTCTCCATTCTGTGATTTGATACTGTCTAAGATTTTCCTTTCCCGACTCCATCCATTTTCTTCTTGATCGCACCCTTTTTCTTCTCATGCCTGCTTCACTCTCTAGTAGAAGTTTGTTTACTATTCCTTTCGGCATTCTAGAGATGTGTCCAAGCCATAGTAACCTTTGTATTCCCGCCATGACAGTTATTTTTGTCCGCTTTCTCCACATTTCACCTTTCTTAATATCACCGTATATTTTAATGGATCTTCCTTTCCCAAGCCTCCAGTTTTCTTTTTATATCTTTGTTGAGAATCCATGTCTCGTATGAGTATAGGGTCTGTTGGACGAATTACTGTTCTATATATTCATATTTTAGCGCGCCTTGATACTTCTTTGGATTTTAATAAACACGCTAGTGCTCCAGCGCTTCTGCTTCCTTTAGTTATTTATTTCTTCGCTTTCCACATTTCTACTTATTAATGTCACCGCCAGATGGTCAAAACTATCAACCGATTAGTTATAAGATATATTCTTTTCCTTCCCAGATATTATTTTAAAGCCTTGTCCAACGTGATCCACATTACCCCTGATCTGCACATACTTCGTATTCTCTTCATTCACATCCAACCCGAATTCTCTGGCTTGCATTTCCAGTCTTCGAAGAATCTCTATCAGTTCTCCTGGCCTTCTTGCACTAGATCGTCAGAATATGCTGCAAACATATTTAGTGTTTGATCACTTATCGATTTACTTGTTCTGAACCCAGCTTGGTAACCTCCTACGATAGTTTCGGTAATACCTTTGATTCGCTCTCTAATTAGTATTGCTAATATCTTAGACACTGTATCTTGTGAAGCTATTCCTCTATAATTTTTACATTCTGTAATATTACCTTGTATACAGGGCACAGAATCAGCTTTCGTCATTTCTTGTTGTAGCATTTCTCCACCTTCTTTAAGTAATTCCGTTCCGCTGTAATGCCATTCTCTCCTGGTGATTTGTTATTCCGTAGCTTATCTATTGTATCAAGGATCTCGTTCCTATTTGGCACTTCATCCTCAGTGATCTGATTCTCCACTTCTTCAGCTTGTCGGTGTGTCTCTTGGTCTTGTTCTTCTGGATTAAGTACTGATTCAAAATATCTCGTTCATCTATCCAATTTCTCATCTATTCCTCCTAGTAGCAGGCGCTCTTCATCCTTATAATACCTTAGCACGTTTTTGCAAATTTTTAGCCTTTTTATTAACAAAATTTTCTTCGATTCGGCCAGTTACTATTCCAGATATACCTCTTCTATTTTCCTACATATTTTCTTTATTTCTCTTCTTTCTTTTTTATACAGCTCTTCATTTTCTACGGTTGCTTTCTTTATTTTACTTACTCTGGCTTTGTTGCACCTCTCCAGTGCCGCCTTGCACTGTTCATCTAACCAGTCCTTCATTTTCATCTATTATAGCTTGTTTTGCCATGTTACAGAACGATTCTAATTTTAAACAATTTAAAATTAATCTACAAGTTGGTCTGAAACGTCTTAGTTAATGCACAGCGTTAGGTTTGTTGAGCGCAAAGTTTTATGAGGTAACCAAACCCTTATACAAATAGTAAGATAAGAAAATTGGTATATGCGGCAGTGGCTCAAGCCTGACAAGAAGACAAATTTTAAAGTGTTGATTTCTAAGGGTTCCTCATAGATACCTAACGAAAGCTCGTCGCGACAGACGTTGTATAGGTGTATAGTATTGCGTCATTTGATCAAGGTAATTTGCCATTCATCATTATTTATAATTGAAGCAAAATTCCTTCGTAGAAGTCCAGTATTTCCTCTTCACTGCATTTTTTAATAAAAAGTGATTTTAATTTCTCTGCTATGAACGACATTAAACAACTTTCCTGAAAGTTGATAAGTTTGGAATATTGGGTTCCCCCATTAGAAACTCGTAAAACTACATCGTAGAATTATCATTATAATTATTTTTGCATTGTTGAATCCCCAGGTTATTTTGCTAATTTTAAAATAGAACTAATACAACCCCAAAAGTAGAAGCTTTTCCTAATATAGTATTTACTGTTTACTTTTAGAACTCAGAACTTGGAAATCAACTGTGGACGTTAAGCTTATCTGACCAATAAAATGTAATTTCAAAACCTAATTATTACCAAAATATACGACGCTCTGTCGGCCGTAAAACAAAAATGTAAAGTTATCTCGCATGCATCCACTGCATTGTTGTATTGGTTTCAACATTTGTGTACGAAACTCAAGTCTCGTCCCCATTCGCAATGTGATTTAGGTACTCATCGCCATCCGTTTCGCAACCACGCAGGAAGGTCAGTACATAGGTTATTCGCTAGTTTTTGTGAATATCCATCAACACCTTTGGCATCCACCTCGTAGAAATTTTGCCGTACTGTATCTTGTACGTGACAATTTCATACAATACCATACGTGAAATTTGAGGAAAATTTGCGTCCATTTCTGAAATCGTGAAACGCTGATCGGCACGAATTTTCTTGTTTACTTTTTCCACGGCATCATTGTTACCAACAGAAATATAAATTTAAGTATATTTCTCTATGAACATTTCATTGGCGCCTCCACCAAAATGTTATGAAGCCTATTACTATTTATATAGGTTTCGCACAATTAATGTTGAACATGTATTATAAAAATAGAACACATTACAGGTGAAACAATGGGCAACGATTCTATTCAAGTCAAAGTACCTAACTCTGATTTAAGGTGGAAAGATAGAAAACTAGAAAAGAAATCATTTTTAAACAAAATAATTTATGAAAACGGCACTTCTACCAAAATGCTATTAGTTGCTATTATTTATTTAAATTTTACGTTAAGGAAACTTAGAATACAGTTAATAATATTCTCGCATCTACCACTTCAGTTATAGGAACACCGAAAACCGCGAATTTGATCCATAGTTCACTAAAGTAGTATTAAAATACAGGAATACCTCTCAAAGCGCGGTTAATTCGAGACCAAAATATAAACCGTGTGCTGGTCAAGTTTTGAGAACTAACTGCGATCGTGTATAAAACTCAAAGAGCTCTTCTACATGTTTTGTACATATTTATTACGAAAACCTAAAGTTATTTATTGAGAAACTTCTATACTATGTGACAGGATCATCAGAATTTTTAATATGCGTTTTCATTAAATATACACTATGAAATGCTTAATTACTGTATCTGCACGTTCATCTCAGCTAATACTGAAACTAATAGAACACTCCAAGGCCATCTATTCGAACCACGAACCACCATGATTAGATCAGAACATTTACATCAAAACGTCGTTTAAAACAACGTGTTCATAGTAACTTTATCACGTAAAATTTACACATAACGGAAACGGATAAATTTTGTAAAATTACAAGCCGCTACTGTTGGTTTAGCCCAGTAGTAGCACTATTATCTTTTAGTGATACAAAGTTAGGCTTACCATTATTTACCATAATAAACCACCTTCTGAATTTATATTCTCAATTTACAACAATGCGAGTGGCGGTTAGATTAGTTCAAAATGAGAGAAAAGTGTAAGCTTAACATTTACACCAAAATCCAACCCTCTTACGCTTCTACATTATTATTAGCCTCATTTAATTATTAAACTTCTAAGAAGTGGGTTCATTGTTATGATAGTATTGCTTTGATCTAACACCTAATGGCGCTGGAGTTCAAACCTGCAACCCGTTTAGCTGTTTGACTTTGGGGCTAGTGGTTAATTAATTAACTTACATTATATCATTAAAAATAGGTATTTTGTAATTGAAGAAATGAATAGCCAGGAGTGTACTTGCTTAGTACTATTAAACACACAGTGTTGTAGAAAAAGGAAACATTATTCTACGGTTCTTTTGGAAATAGAAAAAGCTATTTTAATTAATTAAATTAAATTAATTAATTCATAACATAAAGGCACGCCAAAAGCGGTTTCATTAAAATTATGAAACAAGTTTTGGTTTAGATAAATCATGATCGATATTACGAACATATTATTTAGTACGTTAGCACAGGTCTTAACAGCATTTTCGTCCCACTACTGAGCACCGGACTCTTTTCTGCCACGTACTTCTCCTCAGCGTTAAACACAGGGGACTTACAGTTTAACGTCGAATCCGAACGATTCAAATTCCAGAGAAGGTTTCTAGCAGACCCCCGGTTGTCAACCGGAATGGTAAATTGTGTGTGGTGGACAAGATTGTTATTAGTTTCCGAGTTCTTTCTTATTATTTATTTAGTTTTTATGTGCGTATTATATGGTATAAATTGAAGTTTTAGTGTACAAAGTTAGTAGATACCTCAGGTATTAAATATAGAATGAAGTATACACATTGTGTTGTTACTGTCATAATATGGAGATTGTAATCCATTTAATTGTTTTATTAGTACCGGCGATAATATATTTACAATCTCTTAGTCTTCCTGCTGGGCACCGAACCTTTCTCTGCCACGTGTTTCTCCTCAGTTAAAATAGGAACATGGACGACCTACAGTTGAAATGCTGCGGAATCGAATTCAAGTCATAATTGCCATTTTGCTTAGAAAGCGAGCGCTCTGCCAAATAAGGCACCACCACGCCCTTATTGTTATAAAACATTTATATTCCTATATCTGTAACTTAAGAAAATACTATTATAATAAAATCAAGTTATTTTAAAATATAAGATATCTTTTAATATAAGCGCCTCCACCAAAATTTTATGAGGGACTATATTTTTTGAATTTTGTATACAGGGTTTCCCAAGCAAGTTACAGGAAAACACATAGGCAATTGCATTTTGCAGGACGTGCTTCTCCTTAGCGCCAAAGTAGAAACACGGGGGACCTACAGTTGAACGTCGAATTCAAAAGGCTAAAATTTTGACGATAAAATCTCACTATTGCCAACCGGATTGGGTAATTACATATGGTGGGTTGCAGCACAAGATTATTATATGCTGCGTGGCAATGATAGGAAATCTAACTCAAGTTATTTTGCCCAGTCAGCGGGTGCTCTACCAACGGGTCTACCACCACACACTATGCAATATTTACAATAAACTATTCAAATCACATTCTTATTACTGTTGCATGCTAGTAAGATTAAACAAATAAGAAAAACATGTTCCACGCAGAATCTAAACACGATTGATACGCTTACAAGATATCGAGGAAGGTGGTTTAATGGTAGAGCGTTTACCTTTCAATATGGACGGTTCGAACTTCCGGGTTTGTCCTGACTTCGAATTTTTATGGTGTCCCTCTGTTCTATGAAGAAATACTGGGGCAGTATCATTCACGAAATCCCATTATACATATTTTGGCCTTATGTTCGCTTTACTGAATAAAGAGGGGCTGAGGGTTTCAGTTCGGAACCCGACTGACCCCTTATGGGTCATATACCTACCTTTTCTTCCGTAGAAGAAATTTTACTAATGTTTTGCATAATAACACTATTAAACGAAATTCTTAGGTATTAAAACGACTTTTTGAATTTTATATATTTTTACGTAATTCTAAAGGAGAAAATTAGTTTTTCTTTGACCTATGATATAATAGCAGCTCATAGCAATTATATAACTTGCACTTAGCCTTATTATTTTGATGAAATTAAATATGCATGTGATTCATTACACCAATTTTTCTAACGTTTACTTAAGTAACAGTACTTGCAACTAAAAATTCGAACCATTAGTTTAATAGGAGCAGTTAATAGACTGCAATCTGTTATGTACAAATGAATAATCAGGTATTTAGTAATATTAGAAATGTTTTTACTTTCTCGAACTGTCGGTATTACAATTTACTTTCGGCTTAGACCGCGTCGTCATTTAGGAACTACACCCAGCATTATCAGGTAAGGCCTGACCTGTAGCTTGTCTGCCTTTACAAGCATTTGCTCTAGAAGTTTGAGCAATATGTGTTCGTAGGCCCTGCCTGCCTAAACAGGGCCGTGTGCTTAGATTATTTAAACCTTGGGGCGGACAAGGATTTGATTTTAATGTATTTTGTTTGCCAGGACAATAATACTTAATCGGCTTATGCCTGTTAGCTGTTTGTGAACCCATACAAACTAACGTTTCGTAAGACACTGCGGCTTGCATCTTCAGACTGAATAGAACACAGTATTCTGCAGACAAGCTACAGGTCGGTCCTTACCTGATAATGCTGGGTGTAGATTAGGGTGGAACAATTTAAAAAATATATTATTATATTAAAACCCCTGGGGTCCTAAAATGTTCATTTCGGGTAAAGATTAAGTTCTAAAAAAAAAAATTTGCGAACAAAAAATGTCTTCATGCTGCGCACGTCGCATGACGTCACCATACAGACAAGTGTGTTGCGTAAAGTGTAAACATGCATATTTTGGACTGATTTTTTTTTGTATCTTCATGATAGCTCCGGAAAAAGCCATCGAGAGCCGAGGCATCTTAATATTTCATTTTTAAAAACTTTTTTTACAATCGCTCCGGTTTATCCGATCGTTCTGCTGCGACAATAGTCAGCGCCGTGTTGGAAGATATTGGTCTGGTAACAAAAAGTATCACCTCAAATGTAGTCGATCGCATGACAATAAGAAGAGCAAGGAAAATAATGCGATTAGAGTTAGGCAAAGAGTTACTAGAAGATTAAGCTGATTTTGGTCTATATTTTGATGACCGAAAGGATAGGAGCTTAAGGCAAGACTTTGTTGATGGAAAATATTATCGCAGTATAATAAGCGAGGAACATGTATCGCTGATAAAGGAACCACGATCAATTTATCTTGGCCACGTTACGCC
This sequence comes from Limonius californicus, assembly GCA_014611495.1. NCBI lineage: Eukaryota > Metazoa > Arthropoda > Insecta > Coleoptera > Elateridae > Limonius > Limonius californicus. The sequence continues at coordinate 10,771 of JABXWE010047929.1, forward strand.
AATCTCTGGATCCGGCCTAAATATTACAGCGAGTATTACAGCCTTCCTACAGAAACATCAAATACATGTATCAAGAATTGCTGCAATTGGATGTGATGGAACTGCGGTAAATACTGGTACGAAAAGCAGTGTCATTATTCTTTTAGAAGAAGAACTAGGAAGACCGTTACAATGGCTCATATGTCAGTTCCATGCGAACGAATTACCACTTTGCCATTTATTACACCACCTGGACGGCAAAACAAGAAGACCCCACGGATTTTCAGGGCCCATTGGAAAGCAGTTAGATAACTATGAGAGCCTTCCTGTTGTAGTATTTGCTAAAATTCAATTTATTGTTTCTGTGAATTTTGATCAATCTGATCTCAGCATCGATCAAAAATATTTGCTGGAAATATGTCACGCTATATCTGTGGGCTATTGCCCATCAGATTTGGGTCAAAGAAATCCTGGAAAATTATCACATGCTAGGTGGTTAACTACTGCTAATCGTGTATTACGATTATATGTTGCTACAAATGAGCTCTCTGAAAATCTGAAAACGCTAGTGACATACATAATGCGAGTTTATGCGCCAATTTGGTTTAGCATTAAATCAAAGACTTTATGCACAAATCATAGTCATCCAGAGGAATGGATACTTCGGCCACCCTGAAAACATACTTATCGCTATGCTGTCTGTGAAAGGCCAACTGTTCAAAAATTGGCTTATAGACGAATACTTAAAATCAGATCTTTTAATGAAGACAGATTCACAACATTTAC
>JABXWE010047930.1:0-21280 GCA_014611495.1 Limonius californicus
CCACTTCATTATACACATTTATAGGCTACATAACTACTAACAACAATATAACAAATAAATTAAGAATTATAACCGCCAAAATTAATATTTCCATTTAACTTTCACAATTTTATAAATAAACAATATAATTCACCCAAACAAAAGTGCTTCATCATTTCCCTTATAAAACATAAAAATTAATTATAACAATAATAACATCTAAAAACATAAATAAAACTTGTCAAAAACATATCTAGGTACCTACAAAAGTTAAATACAAAAATAATAACAATTTTACACTTCAGGACTCATATACTTTCCCAGGACACCCAAATCACTGTCTACATAGGACATAGACGTCCCCAACACTATTCACTACGGAATCTCCACAGAAACTTCACTTTGAAAAATCACATCGTAGCATGATCCTAAGATCGTACAAGACCTTTTATTCTAATCAGGTTTACATTTATCAATTATTATAATTATTTCTCTTCATATACGTAGCTTACTTTACATAATAATCAAGCTAATCAATCTCTATTTCAGATATAATCTGGATTTCTACATCAAAAATAGAATCCTTTTAAATATAATTTAAGCATTACTACTACTACTCCTTGGCTTCGTCAGTCCTTGTAGGACCATGGCCTCCCTCACGGTTTTCGGGGCCTGATCTTTTACAGGGGCCGGCGGCTGCCCGCCCCCCAACCCTGCTAATATAGTCAGCAAGGTTGTCTGTTCCTCTCATCTCTGTTTGTCGCGGGCTACTGATATTGGCGTTATGGATGTTGTTGCAGTTTTTCTTTCGCGTCTCTTACAATCCTTGCCCATTCCTTTCTGTTTTTTGCTTCCTTCTTCCAATTTTTTATTCCGAGCTCCTGTATGTCGCTTTCTAAGTTGTCATTCCATCTACTTCTTGGTCTTCCTTGTCTCCTCTTTCCATCGATTTTTCCTGTTAGGGTCTTTTTAACACTTCGAGTATCCTCCATGCGCTGCAAGTGCCCTGCCCAACTCAAACGTCTGCTTCGTATTTCATTGGTGATACTTGGTCCATTAAACATTACTTTGAGCTCATGGTTCATTCTTACCCTCCACCCATCATTCTCTTGTACCGGCCCGTATATTTTGCGCAAGATCTTCCGCTCCCATGTCTCCAGCATATGTTCTTCTTTTCTTGTGAGGCTCCATGTCTCTGCTGCGTACAACACCACGGGCCATATTACCGTTTTGTACACTTTTATTTTAGAGTTTGTTGAGAGCGTTTTTGATTCTAGCACCTCTTGTAACGCGTAGAAACACCTATTCCCTTGCATTACGCGTGCATTCGCGTCCTCTCGTATTACATTTCCCTCGGTAATTAACGACCCTAAATATCTGAAGCACTCGACTTTACCGTAACATTGACAGTTTATGTTTATGTCCGTGATATTTTCCCACTTCCCCGTATTCCTTGCTGTTATCATGTACTTCGTTTTTGTGGCATTTACTCTTAAACCCTGTACTGCGGCTGCTTCCTCGAAATATTTATACATTTCTTCTAGATCTTTCTTATTTCTGCTAATGAGATCTATATCGTCGGCGTATGCTAGTATTTGGTTCTGCCTGTTGAAGATTGTGCCTCCAGGGTTTATTGGTAGGCTTCGTACCGCCCTTTCTAGCACAAGGTTCAAAAGAGTTGTTGATAGTGCGTCTCCTTGTCTCAGTCCCACCTCTATTTTGAATTCTTCTGAAAGTTGATCCTGAATTCTCACTTTTGCTTTGGTATCTGCTAAGCACATTTTTACTAGGTTAATTAACTTCGGTGGTATTTTCAACTCTTGTAACCCTTTGTATAGTTCGTTTCTTATTATGGAGTCGTATGCTTGCTTAAAATCGATAAACATATGGTGTAAGTCGGTATTAAATTCATAGAATTTTTCTAAAGTGTGCCTTATTGTAAAGATCTGATCGATTGTCGACCGGTTTTTTCGGAATCCGCACTGGTAATCTCCTACTATTTTTTCCATATAAACACTTAATTTTTTTTCAAGTAACTTGCTAAATATTTTATACCCGACGTTTAATAGTGCTATGCCCCTATAGTTCTCGCACCTCGTCTTATCACCCTTTTTATGTAGTGGGCATATGATGGCAACATTCCATTCTTCGGGAATTTCTTCTTCTTCCCAGATTTTTGTTATGATGCCGTATATTTCTCTTGTGATTATTGGGCCTCCGTATTTTACCATCTCTATCGTTACACTGTCCTGTCCCGGTGCCTTATAATTCTTCATTTTCCTTATAACCTCTTCTAGCTCCTGATATGTTGGTACTTTTGTTTCGTTATCCTCTTCGTGCTCCATCGCCTCTTCCTCTGCGTTCTGTTCATTATTATCTTGTGTACCCAGTAGCTCGACGAAATAATTCCTCCATCTTTGAATTACCTCTTCTTTGCTAGCTAACAGACGCCCTTCCTTATCTCTACATAACGTTGTTCTTGGTTGAAAACCCCTCTTTTGATTATTTACTTCTTTATAAAATTGCCTTATGTTCCTACTTTGTCCGTACTCTTCCATTTTTTCCAGTTGTTGTTGCTCGTACATTCTCTTTTTTGTTCTGCATGTTTTCTTTGCTGCTTTCCTTTTGTTAGCAAATTGATTTATCTTTTCCTCCGTATTGGCCCTCAGCATCTCCAGTCTGGCTTTAAGCATTACAAAGCAAAAATAACATAGTCGAAGCATAGTATAGTATACTAATTATATAATTTCAAGTAAATAACATGGCAATATATACAATTATACATTAATGTATTTCGACATTTTATATGTCATTTTCAAAAGCTTTTAATATTGTCAACATTTGTAGCAAGGGTAACAGCACACTGGATCTTGATTTCAGACTTGGCTCTGATCTTCTATGAATTTTGAGCTCAGTTTGCTCATTTATTAAAGGTGTATTTCTTAAAGTGTGTTTGTGGATTTGAAAGGCCTCGAGTATATTCAATTTACGTTGATCATCACAGAAGTGTAAAAATGTTATTATATTATTTGAAGTCAATTCATAATAGTGTTCTAATAAATGTTTAGCATAGTTAGATTTAACTAAATGTTTGTATTTGTATGAGCGTATGTGTTTTTTGTATTTCGTATTAAAATGTCTAATTGTTTAACTTATATGTACATAACTACACTGTGAACAGTTAAATTTATAAATACCTGAACAAATTTCTATCTCTTTGTATTGAATAAGGTGTTGAAATTGTTTTCTGTTGATCCTAAAATTACTTTAAATGTACTTATGCTGACTATAAATTTAGCAATTTTCTCCGCAATATCGCCGAAATATGGAATTGAAATATATTTAACGTTTCCAGAGTGTGGTCTTCTGAATACATTCTTTGCATTGTTAGTATATACCTAATCTTTCTGTTTGATTAGTGTGTCTATCCGTTTTGTGCTGTATCAGTTACTGTGTGAAATTTGTTTACGAAGCATGATTTGATCTTTTAAATGTTTCATAAATATATTGGATAAAAGTGGTGAAACTGGACTTCCCATTGGTAACCGCCTTCCTAAAGATAAATTTGATTATTATAAATAAAATAATTTTGATTAAGGCAAAGTTCGAATAATTGAATCAGCTCAATTTGTTTCTGAGGAGGTATTTGTGAAAACATATTGGTGACATCGAAGCAAATTAGTTTCCATTATGATGGTAAACTTAAACTGGACAAGTTATTGATTAATTTGGAAGAATGCACAAAGAACAACACAAAGCTGATAGACACTGTAATCAATAGGAAAGATTATATATTAGAAGTTCTAAGAATATATTCAAAATACCACTCTAAAAATGTTAAATATATTTCAATTCCATATTTCGGCGATATTATACGAGGAAATTGCTAAAATTATAATCAGAACAAGTATATTTAAAGTAATTTAGAACACAACGAAAAACACTTTCAACACTATATTCAACGAAAAAGATAGAACTCAATATTTGTTAAAATCAGGTATTTAGAAATTAAACTGTCCACAGTGTAATTCTGTATACATAGGTCAGACAATTAGAAATTTTGATACAAAGGACACATACGCTCATACAAATACAGGCACCCAGAAAAATGTAATTGCGCTAAACACTTATTAGAACACAATCATGCACTGACATCAAATACGAAGTCCGGCAATTATATTATAGGACTGGGCGCCGTAAGATCAAGTTTCAACACGCAGGCGATTTACCGTTTATGCCGATTATGCCTGTGTGTTGTCGATCAAAAAGACCAGTCACGTGCTCATAACTTGTTTAGTCTGGTTTGAGCAGTCGTTAGGGGCGGACCGTGTATAGTGCTCGCACCACATTCATGGCTAACGAAAAAATCGAACAGCATGATCATGAAGTTTCTAGTGAAAATCAAGAAAACTTCAACAGACTGTCTTCAGCTGTCGAAAGAGTTTTGTATGAAATGGTTTTTATGTGACATAGCAGATTTTCTGACAGTCGAGAAACAGTCGAAACTAATGAACGCAAAGGGCGCCCCAGCACATCAAAAACCGACGAAAACGTTGAAAAAATTAATCAAATCATCAGAAAGGTTCGATGTTCGAGAAATTCTACATAACGAGTTGAACGTGCAAAAAGTCTGTGCGAAAATAGTCCCCAAAAATCTAACCAAAGACCAAAAAGACGCGTAAAAAAAGGCATCCTTCAAAGGTTGAATGTGGATCCGGATTTGCTGGAAAGAGTAATCACCGGCGACGAAACATGGATTTTCCAGTTTGATCCAGAGACTAAGAGGCAATCCATTCAGTGGAAGTCTTCGTTGTTACCGAAAATCAGGAAAGCAAGAATGAGTAAATCAAAATTGAAGGCAATGCTAATCGTTTTTTCGATATTAAGGGTGTTATCCTCATCGAATGGGTACCTGCGGGCTAAACGTTAACCCGGCTTACTACTTGGAGGTCCTACAGAAGCTCAGGGATCCTCCACCCAAGACAATGCGCCAGCCCATAACGCTTGTTTCCGTGAAGCATTTTTTGGTGGATTAAAGAATCCCTGTGCTTAACCACCCGCCATATTCGCCGGATTTAGCCCCCTGCGACTTTTACCTGTTTCCAGAACTGAAAGAATCGTTGCAAGAACCCCACTGTAAGACTCTAGAACAGGTAAAGAAAAAAACGGCAATCCTACTTCGCAGCCTCACACCACAAGATTTCCAAAATTGTTTCCAGCATTGGCAAAAACGCATGCAACGCTGTATATTTACGGAAAGGAAGTACTATGAAGGGGAACATTGTTAATTTGTATTATCTTTAAAATAAAGTAGATTTTTTACACCAATCTTATAATATAGTTGTCGGACCTCGTAATATAGTAACATTTTTACACTTCTGTGATGATAAACCTAAATTGGATATACTCAAATTCACAAACACACTTCAGCAACTACACCTATAATGAATGAACAAATTGAACGCATGCATTCCCCACCATTGGAAGTTTTGGAATAGAAAACCAGAGCCAAGTCTGCAATAAAGTTCCGGTGTGCTGTTGTCCTAGTTACAAATGTTTACTATATTAAATGCTTTCGAAATTGATATTTAAATGTCGAAATACGTATACAGCACACAAAATAAATAAATTCTGTTGAAATTGAGTCTATTATATTATTAAAATATAAATATGAATTTCAACGAAGTAAGACAAGAAACAATTAACAAAGTACAAACATTGTTTGAAACAACAAAGGGCTTGTTGTGCAAAACAAGCTACTCCTTCCTTGCACTTCACTTCTAATTAATTTTCGAGATTAATGAAATTAATATAATCTTAAAAGTTTAGCCATTTATATTTCTAGAAAGTGTAATAACAATAATAATAAAAAAGGCGTCAAGAGCAGGTGCTGCATTTTTCAAGGAAATAAAACCATATAATTTTCAATTCTGCGCGAGTCAAAGTAGATAAAAATGAACCTCGTACAAGTGATAATTTTTTGTAGCAGTATTTTTGCCCCTAAAATCTATTTCATATTGTTTCTCCCTTGGCACGTTTTTATCCTTCTTTAATATTCTAAAAGTTCCCTCCGTGCTCTGGGTGCATATTTGCGAATGGACCGCTAGGATTGGACCGCAAGTGCCTTATTTAACTTTAATGTATTCAGTTATGTACGTGGTGGAGTAACGAAAACCCATCAAAAAACCGTTCTTCGTGCTTTACACAGGTAAAATAAGTTGTAAAGTAAAAGGGGATTTTAAAACTGAATTCTGCAGAGAAAGCTTAGGGAAAATGGCTTTATACAAGAGGCGTGCAAAATAAATCCTTATTCTGCGCTACTGCCGCCTAAAGCGTTCTTATTATCAAGTGCTAAGTTTTATTTAAATATTCAATACCCCCCATAAAACGCTTTAGGCGAAATTAGAAATAGATTAGGAATTAGATGGCGGCGTTTTAGGGCAAAATTCCTCGCACGAATTGTTTTGTGATTCAAATTGTGTGAGACATTGGTCGTTTTCTTTTTACGACTCGAATTGACTCCAGTTTCTCCTCATTCAGCTTACAATTCTACGTCGTTCGTTTTAGATCTAAAAGAAAGTTCCTTAGTTAGAAGGAATTGATTTTCAATACATTATTGCCTTTCCGGGAAAACATTTTGATTTTCCCTAGAATAGTTATATTCCTGCTGAACTTTCCGGGTTTCTGAAGTACGGCAGTTTTCTTCTTTGATCTTAATTAAACATAAACATAAGAAATTAGTATTCTTGAACCTAGTAAAGCGTAAGCGTTCTCTGGAGCATTGATTAACTAAAATTATTCCAAAATGCTTTCCGTAGATGAGCTTTCCACTGTAACAGGAATTTAGATCAGGTTTTTCTGTGTAAGACTGGAACAGTTACAGCAGCTAAAGCAAAACAAGGGCGAGAGTCTGCTCTACTTTAGAAACATCAGGAACGTAAAACGAATCAAGTGTTTTATGTTAAAAAAGTAACAGCGGCAAGCCCAAGTGAATACTAAATAAATATTGTAATATTTAAAATAAGATTTCGGTAGCGATAAAATTATCAAAAATAGCCTAATGTTTAATAACTCTTCTTCGAATTAGCACATTAAATATTAGATGCTAATTGATGTTAACATTGTAATTATTGAATCTTTTAGCTGTGATCATCAAAAGCTAGTTTGGATATGGATAACCAATTTTTCAAAACGGCATACAAGCCCTTAAGCGAGACTACTTTACAAAGACGTAGGTTTTCTAAAATATCATAAGTGTATACTAAAGAAGAACGAAAATAAATGAACGAAAATATACCTACTTAGTTGTTCCAATCAGGCTAATAGCAGGCTAATCTCTTCTTGAATCGAAGATCAGTTATGTAAAGGACACTCAAGGTCTCAATTAGCGATCTGTAATGTAACAGTAAAGTCCCGTAAAGGGTATGTTCAAAACCATATAACTATTTTATGCATAGGATAACCTTTTTTTTAAATTACAATCTATTCTTATTGAAGTATTAAGTAGTTGTCGTGATGCTAATGACATATACAGGGTGTCTCAGAAAGAATGGGCCAGCGTTTAATCATAGATTCTTTAGGTAAAAATAAACCGATTAAACCTAATATACCTTAGGCAGAAAGTCCTTCCTTAAGAAGTTATAGGGCCTTAAAGTTCAATTTTTTATTTTTTCTTTTTATTGTAATTTCCACAAATCTCAAGATATTTCTTTCAAATTTGGTACACTTACTTACTGTTATGCAATACAGTGACAGAATTATTTTCATTGACCAGACTTGACCGTAAGAGGCACTTAACCTAACACTGAAATCTTATATTAGCTCTAACTTTGCTATTAGTAGAAAATTTTAAAATTTTAGGTTATTTTCTGAAAGAGGATTAAAAATTACAAAACTAAGGTACTCTTAGTTAATACGCGTAAAGGCAACCGTTTGCCTTAAAATGCTTGTCCAAGTTTTGGGTTGTCGTAACGACGTGCAATTATTAGGTGGCCATGATCACAAAAACAATGGGTAGTGCTTGTAACCTACAGTAAAGAACAATGCTAAGTCAACTAAATACTTTGGTGTCATAGAAATTGTATTTTTAATTTATGTTTTGTTTACGAAAATGCGTCGCCATAACGAATGTCGAGGCATTTTCGTAAACACAAAACAGAACTTAAAAATACAATTTCTATAACACCAAAGTATTTAATTGACTTAGCATTGTTCTTTACTGTAGGTTACAAGCACTACCCATTGTTTTTGTGATCATGGCCACCTAATAATTGCACGTCGTTACGAAAACCCAAAACTTGGGACAAGCATTTTAAGGCAAACGGTTGCCTTTACGCGTATGAACTAGAAGTACCTTATTTTTGTAGTTTTTTATCCTCTTTCAGAAAATAACCTAAAATTTAAAAATTTTCTACTAATAACAAAGTTAGAGCTAATATAAGATTTCCGTAGTAGGTTAAGTGCCTCTTACGGTCAAGTCTGGTCAATGAAAATAATTCTGTCACTGTATTGCATAATAGTAAGTAAGTGTACCAAATTTGAAAGAAATTTCTTGAGATTTGTGGAAATTACAATAAGAAGAAAAACTAAAAACTGGAACTTTAAGGCCCTATAACTTCTTAAGGAAGGACTTTCTGCCTAAAGTATATTAGGTTTAATCGGTTTATTTTTACCTAAAGAATCTATGATTAAACGCTGGCCCATTCTTTCTGAGACACCCTGTATAGGACGTAGTCCAACAACAACGCTCAAAATTGTACAATAAATGTGACTAATGTGATATAGATAAATAGTTACAAAAACTTTTTCCTGCAGTCTCGATAGGATGTTACTATTGTCTAATAGGTTGATGGCCAAGTTGTTTGGATGCTTATCCAGCTTTTTTAGATATTGTGAACTATTGAGATAGATCACTTTTTTAATGCGGACTATTATGTATTGGATAAGCGTGTTGCGCACATACCATGGATATTGTGTGATTGTAAATGATCTCTATGTTTGAGGCACTCGCAGTACCTCAAAATTCAATACCATACATCTAAACCGACTTTAGGACTGATTTGTATACAGGTACTCCGTTTTCCATAGATAACTTTGACTTTTTAGCCATTGACCAGTACATTTCACTTAGTTGGTGGGTTAGCTGATTTCGTTTGCTCCATATGCGTGTGCGACATTTCAGAAGTCTGTTGATGTGCATGCAATACCATGCTTCCATCGGGTTGTTACGGAATTCCAGATTAACCGTGCCATCTCCAAATGTAGCTGTAACCGTTTTCGCGTTCTTTGGCAGATCTGCTGTGTATAGCAAGTACAGCACTGGTCCCAGAACACTACCTTGGGGCACTCCCGCTTTTATGGAGGTAAATTCTGATTTCGCAAGAGGTAGATTTCAGATCGGTGAGGTATGACTTTAGCAGTACGGCATACGGGTGGGGTAATAGCAGTTTGATTTTGTAGCAGAGACCTTTGTGCCATACCATGTTTAACGCCTGGGAAATGCCCAAAAATGCAGCGGAACACTATCTTCCTCCTTGCAGGTCTTGTTCAATGGTGGCTGTAACTCTATGTATTTGTTCAATCGTGGAACGTTTTTCTTCAAATCCACATCGATGAGGAGATAGTACGTTGTATTTTATTATGATCGGCATCGGCATTTTTAGCAGTAACTTTTAGAATAACCTTCAAAGTAATTATTGGAAGCTTTCTTTTATATAAACTGCTTGAATTATTATTTTGTTCATTTTAATGTCGAAGTCTTTGAGAAAAAGCTTCAATGCAAATATGCAAAACAAACAATCTTTTAAACACATATTTGTACTTGAAAAAGGCGACTTTCATTCTAGGACCAGATATACTATGAAATTGATTTCGTCTAATACGTAATGTTGTTTGCATTATTTAGTTAATACTTTATATTTTACTTGTTTAACTTCTATAAACAGTAAAGCTATAGGTTTAACTGTTTGTTCTCTTTACAACAGTAAATTTATCCTTATAAACGTGTTGTTTAACATACAAAGAACTAAGACATAAATTCCTGTGCCATTATTATTGGCTAAAGATTGTTCTCCAAAAACGCTTCACTGAACACTTTCAAATGAGAAACAGAATAATAGCAAATATTCTAACACAGTTTGGCTTAATAAAATGGAATGAGAAAGAAAATTTCAATACGTAAGGGTGGTTTAGGTAAATCTCCTTAACCGTCTCACTACAAGTTATTTACTAAAATAAAGTATTCAAATAATCAAGGAGAAAAAGTAGCCAGAAAGTATTAAAAAAATAATCATGTTGTGTCTATTTGTGTGCTCTAAACTGCGTCGAAACCTAAACACAGTAGAAGTTGCCGTTTAAAATTAGTTGTAAAATCACAACCAATTTTTTCGGATGCATATCGCACGTCAGAATTAATATGTAATAATTTAATGTTCTTTATGTAAAAATCATTTTTTTACATTGTTTTACATCTATATAGTAATATCGAATCTCCTCCACGTGTATTAACTTTCCAGTGATCAAACTCTGAACTAAAAGAAGCTCTACCTTGTTCGTAACATAGGTTTGTATAATTTCCATGTAAATACGAATATTTGAATTACACTCTTAGGTTGTAATACTGAAACACATTTTACGACGTCCTGTTATTAGCACTCTAATAGTAAACTTATCCGACAACAATAAGCAAATGATTGCTTACCAGTTACGCATATTTACGAAGCACATAGCGTAGTTTTTGGTTAATAAAATTATTATATTTAGTAAAATAATCAATAACAAAGATTTAAAGAAGATAGGGAGGAGAGAGACCAGAGGTTATCACGTTAGACTTCTATGCTGAAGGTCTAAAATTCAATCGCTAGTACCGGAAGATCAAACATTGCTGGGGATTAGCAAACTAGCCATGTATTCTGCTTAGTACATAGTCTCTGACGTAGATGAATTTACATTTCTCGTGGAACGGAACCTACATTAATATGTAGACTCTATGTGTCTGTATCATAGGACAGAATGTCGCTACGTTTAATAAGAGATAGGACACTCGAAGAAAAAAAAGATTAAAATGTATCAGTAAGTTAAATTTAAATTTAAATTCAAAAACCGCTTCGAGTAGGGTTCATGACAGTTTTTTCACTCGTTTGCAATTGCTATAAAATGTTGATCACGATGTGAACTACGGACTGAATATCGTTTTGTGATAGCAGATAAATATAGGTGTCTTAATACGCCATAGACACTCAACTGAATACATCTTCTAAAATATTTTAAATGGGGATCGCGGTAGAGTAGTGGCCGAGGCGCTTGATTTCGGTAGTTATTCTGCCAAAGTCGCTTAGATTCAAATCCTGGGTACTGTACTTACCCAAGGTGTTTGTGGTGCGTTAGTTGTAGTTGGGGCATGTAATGTTTCAAGGGTGGGGAACATTAGACCAGTGTATAGCACAGAATGTGCTAAGCTACGTAATATAATATACCAGTTGGTCTGTAAAACACCCCTGCAGGGAATTTTTTTTAGCTGAGCAAGTGGAATCATACGGAGAACTTAATAAAGGCTTTCAATAATTGCCTTAGGTAAACAATATGGTGCAATCAATCAATCAACAATTTATATTATTCAGAATTCTAAAAACAACATACATTGTAAAAATTGTAAGGCGTATCATTGTCTATTTAAATAAATGGAAACTACCGAAGCAGCAAGTTACCAAAAATGGAACAATTTCGTTGCCAGTAAGTCTTAAACCAGTGGAAATAAATAATTCCGATGATTGTCAAATAGTGAATCAGAAAGCAAAAAGTTTATAATATTAAAGAAGGTGTTATAAGTAATTACTGATGCTTACGAAGATGTAAACATCAGCATAGTGCTAGTCATTTATTAAACATTTTGGAAAAACAGTTTTTTCACCAAACTTAGTCGATTTTTTAAAGTCGACAAATAGATTGCTGGTTTTAATTAGTTCTTATAATCACAAATCGACTGTAGTCGCATTTCTACTTGAAAATTAAAATTTCCAGATAAATATTTTACTTCTGTTTTGAATGTAACCAAAATTTAAATAAATAGTCTCTTGTTACTCAAAGTGACCACATTCTCATTGTGACTGAAAATTGAGGTTTATTGTAGTTCAAACATAAACGTGAAATGTTAATGATGTTTGAACGTAAATTGTTCTACGCCTTTAGCTTTAGAGGAGATGCCATTAATATAACATATATAACATAATAATAATAATACTTGTATACAGTTTGATTCACAAGACTGTACGAGCGTACAATTCCAAAATAAGGAACCCAAAATACATATCACGGAATACTTCCAAATCCAAACTTTTAACGGTGGTGTTATGAATCAGAAATGCTTAATTTATACCATATGATTGGTAGTTTAACGGCTTAAGTATAGCTAATTCAACTCGAACACAATATACTTACTATTGTATGATAATTTAAAAACTTAAAGTTAGAAATTTTTAAATAAGACTTTGTTGTTTTCATTGGATAAGTTAGTAAAATAAAATACCGTACATACCTCCAATGGAAATATAGATATCTTAGTGCATTGTATTGCGTATTATGGGTTGCCTATTTTTGGAATGGTAAGTCGGTACTGTCCGTGAATTACACGGTACAATAGTGTGCCACATTTTCAGTATGCTGCACAAACCAAATGCTATTTTCATATTGTAATAACATGGAAAACAGTGAAATGACATTTATTAAGAACATACATTTCACATCGACTCATTATTATGTCCATCGGTTAATTAGCCCCATAAATTTTATATGCGCTTTGGCCATTGCAATTTTCTAGAAAATGTTGTTAACGCCGAAATTGTTACAAACAATAACGTGAAGAAACACTAACGAAATGCCAAGTACAAAACCTTAGGCTCGGGGCTATTAGTTGAAAAATGCAATTTGAACTTTTAATAAGGAAAGAAATTTCGAGGCGCACAAAAAAATAAGCAATTTAAATCTTTTATTACTTCTAAACGCAACATTTTAATATTACTTTAAACCAAAGTATACGAAATATCGAATCTTATTAACTCTCCTTTTCCACAACGTTAAATAAGTTGTCTGTAAAATTTCCAGTCCACCTCACCTTTTTGCTCTAGTTGCAATTCTCTTATTAATTCATTTACTTTCTTTGCTTTGTTCATAATAAAAGACTTTGGTTTGTATTAAGATGGTTTACTCGATGATTTAAAGTTTTAAACTAGACTAACGAACCGGAAACAATTCAGGTTGGAGAGTATGGTAAACACAATGAAAACAGTCGACATTCATGGAAATCTTCTTATTTTGCATATTCTTCCTCATTAGTAAATGCCGTTTGTATTTACTTACATAAAATATTGTGATGAATGAGAAAACGGGGATATTTTAAGAGGCAGGCCGTCATCGCTGCTTTAAACCGCAACCGTGTTTGTGAAGTGCATAATATATATTCAATGCAGTGTAAAGCAACTTATTGGATGTGAATGCATATTTTTCAATGGACTCCATGTTGTGATCTGCAGCTTCAACGCTGCAAGCAAAAAGTTTCATTTACATTTCTTGCAGAATTGTAAGTACCATAACCGCCGCGTAACCCACAGTGATAATTTAGTTTGCTTTGTTAACTCGGTTCGTTATTATACCCACTAATCATTCTGTTATTTAACCTCGGGGCACTTTATTCCCGGCTCGAGTGTTTCTCTTTCATTCAGAATTGAATTAAGTATAATCAGTCTAAAGTGTTTCTTTGGTACGACTCGTTACTTTTTCAAAGACCGAGATTATTTAATTTATTTTTTAAAGGGTGGTTTGGTGTAAAAAAACGCGATTTGCATATTTAATTTTTTTGGGCTTTTTGTTCTACATGTATTTTATTCTGTTTAACCCGTTAAGGCGAAAATGGCGAGAAGTACTATATTTGAGGGATAACTACTCGGGTATGTACTCATCCAGAGCGATTTAGGTACAGATTTACATTTTAATATATTTTCAAGATACTGATCTGGGTAATTTACGCTAAATGCAATAGCTATTAAAAGTGCTGAAGTAACGTAACGTAAAGTAATGTTTAGTACTATTAAACATATAGTAAAATACGTTACAAAGTAGAAAACAAAACAAACCTCCCACTGCCTTCTCTACGTAAGGGAATTGTTTAGTAACTTGGGATTTCGTTTCTAGCAGGCCTACCTATAAGTTTTGTAACCGCCTAAAGATAGGCAACAAGTTACACGACCGGTCTAAGTAACTTTTAAATTATTTCATTTACCCGTCAAAATAATTAGTAATTTCAGTTGTTAGTCAATTTTTCTCAAATTTTAAACCAATGAGAAGTTCTTATACTATGCGAATGCTGTTCTCTTTCCGCTGAGCCTATCTAGCAGGCTGTGATATTTTGAAACTAATTTTGTTTGACATTTTAACTTAGTTGTTTACAAGTTTAATTACAATGAAAGTTGTCAAATATACCAGGGGTATTTTTTAAATAAGATCCGTTTGTGAATGAGACTGAGAATGACGCGCGATCGCCACAGTGCGCTTGCGGATCTGCTCCTAGAATGCTTTGCGCGCATTTAGACGCCATTTTCAGCGTATCATCTGTCTGTGTGCTTAGCTGTCGAAGTTTACAATGTTTAAGAAAACGCAGTCGCCCGCCGACTGTGAGATACAATCTGTAATTCGATTCTTGAGTGCAAGAAACTTGGCAGCAGCGGAAATTCACCGTCAGATTTGTGAAGTTTACGGTGGTAATGCTATGAGTGACAGTAAAGTGGGTGAAAATGTTCAAGGGCGGGCGGGTTAATGTATATGATGAGCCACGCCTTGGCTGACCTCTGATTTCTGAAGATTTGGTTCGTGATGTAGACAACAAAATTCGAAAGGACCGACGATTCACGTGTTCAAAGTTATCTATTGAATTTCCACAGGTTTCAAAGCCAGTTTTGTACACCATTGTTTCGGAGAAACTGAATTATCGAAAATTGTGTTCTCGGTGGGTTCCAAGACTGCTTTTTGACGATCACAAAACAAAAAGATTGGGCTGTGCTTTATCGTATTTGACTCGATACAATCAGGAAGGAGATGAATTGTTGGACCACATCGTTACAGGAGATGAGACTTGGGCGTCTCACATGACTCCTGAGTCCAAGCAACAATCAATGGAATGACGACACACATCATCGCCAACCAGAGTGGCCGAACAGACAATTTCAGCACGAAAGATCATAGCAACTGTATTTGGGACAAGAAATAGATTTTTTAGTGGATTTTATACCGAGAGGCACAACAATCAATTCTGATGCGTATTGTGTGACCTTGAGAAAACTCCGGCGTGCCATACAAAACAAGCGACGTGGCCTACTGTCTTCTGGTGTGATGTTGCTCCATGACAACGCAAGGCCACATGTTTCTGCACAAACACAAGTTCTAATCAGCTCCTTTGGATGGGAACAACTGGATCATCCACCTTACAGTCCAGACATTGCACCCAGTGATTTTCACTTGTTTCGGCACCTAAAGGAGCTTCTTGGTGGCCGACGGTTCAACGACGGCGAAGAAGTGAAAACTGCAGTCATGGATTAGGCTTCTCCACAGGCGGCCGATTTCTTTGACGTCGGAATTCAAAAACTTGTTGAGCGGTATGACAGATGTTTGAACAAAAATGGAAATTATGTAGAAAAGTAGATAAAAGTATGTAGAATATGGAAAAAATATATATTAATGACATATACAGTATTTTCCTTCTTATTAAAAAATGGACGTTATTTAAAAAGTACCCCTCGTACTTGAAGGTTTTTAAAATACACAATTTTAAAGTAATCATTTCACCAAGAAATCATGGAATTGAATAAACAGCATTATCTAGCTGTAATTTTTACAATTTCACGCGCGGTTTAAGCCATAAAGAATGTTTTGAGGAAATCAATCGAGTGTTTGGTGACAGGTCATTTTGCTTAGCTACCGTAAAGCGGTGGTACAATAAATTTCAACATGGTCGACTTTCCTTAAATGACAACTTTCGAGCTCCTAAGCCAAAAACGGCAGTTACCGAAAAGAATATTGGTCTTGTACGAAACATGGTTGAAGAGGACCAGCATGTTACTACCAAGAGTATTCAAGCAACTTTAAAGATTTATGTGAAAGCAATTGATACCATTTTACACAAACATTTGGGTACGTAAGCTTTGTGCCCCTTGGATTCCCACAATTTGACTCCAATTCAAAAAGAAAACAGTGTGGCATGTTGCAGCTCTACACTGCATCGCTTTGAGAATGGATCATCTTATTTGGTGTACAACAACATAACAGGTGATGAAACGTGGGTATACTGCTACGATCCTGAAAGAAAGCAACAGTCGGCAGTTTGAGTCTTTGAGAACGAATCGGCTCCAACAAAATTTGTTCGTGAAAATAGGCGAAACAGAAAGATGGTCGCCACATTTTTAGGAATCACTGGACATGTTTCCACTGTAGCACTGGAAGATTTATTGCTTATAAAGTGACTTTGCCCTCTCAAATACAGAATATTTAATATAAAGTTATAAAAGTAATTGTGTTTGCCAATGTTGCACAGAAAAAGCGTCTAAAGTGTACTTTACTCTTGTTTTTCTAAACAGAAAAAGAAATTATACAACTATTATATAGAGCGCAGTTTTTTAACGCGAAAATATATAAAATATTGCATGGTGATGTAACACCAAATATTGCCAAGTAACACTAACTACTTCAAGTTAATTGCAGGTATTGCAAAATACTTTGAAAATGTAATGTGAAGATATGATGGGCAGTTTGTACGTACAGGGTGTCCCAACTAAAACAGTCCGCCCTGAATAACTTTGTAAATTGTGATTTGAAAGGTCAACAATAGTATGAAGAGGGATATCTGGCGTGTAAGTCATCTACTCTACTTAATCCCTCTAGCGCAAACCACCATCAACCTCAGAATCTAAAATGACAAGGGGTGACAAGAGGATCTCCGTTTAAAATGTTCTTCTGCGCTTTAAACAATCTGAAAATTCTTTGCAATTTTGTCGATTCCTTTTTGAGGCATTTTGAGGTTTAGAGTGCGTATGGAAAATGTTAAATGAAAGAAATTTAAATAGATGTTCAGGTAACTTTATGAAATGTTCAAAATGGCCACCACCAACTTGCATACAATAGTACAATCGACTTTCAGAATAACTTCTTACATTTTTAAAAATTTCGGACGTTAATTGACGACATTCCTGATTAATTTGGCTCTTAATTCTTCCCAAGAATCTGGTTGAACAGACCTTTCGTTTTTGGTGAACTCGTAGAAGTAAACCTAGTGGGGTGAGATCGGGTGAACTCGCTGGCCAATATATCACACCTTCAACAAATTTGCGGAACAAAAACTTTTTAGTTACTATCATCTCATCTAAAATGCAAACAATCCACATTTTTTACAAGAAGTCACATAATAATTTACAATTCTTACAAATGAATAGAATTAAAAAACAAACATTGCATTATTTTGATCTGTTGATATCTTACGTATTTTAATGTTTATTGTATGTACAGTAGTGAGGTTCACTTTGAAGTTTAATAACATAACCTAAACACTTTTTTGTAATTATTTAATTAACCATTTCCCATACGCATCTGAAACTTCAAATTGATATTTCTCAAAAACGAATCGACAGAAGGAAAAAAAATTTTGTTGTTTGTAGTAGCAGCAGAGAAACCTTTCAATAGAACTATCACTCGACATCTCTTGTCATTTTATATTTTGGGGTTGGTAGTGAAGGGGCCTACGGGGGAAGGGGGAATAATTAGTGTAGAAGACTGACATGGTAGAAAATGTCTTCCTTCAAACTACTATTGTTTCGTCTTACCTTGTTGTTCAAATTTGATCATTTACAAAGTTATTCAGGGTCGACTGGTTTAGTTGGGATACCCTATATGTTCCAGTCAATGGTTTAGCCCTCGGTATCAATTAGTTTCAATTAAAAAGTGCAATTAAGAAATAAGGTATTTATATTTGCTCAAGTAGTTTCATCTTCTAAGTTAATTTAAATTCCCTATATCAATACGCTAAGAAATGTTTTCTAAAATACGTTAAATCATTGAAACTGAATTCTGCGTTTTTCAATAAAAAGCGATTCTGTCTTAAAACAGTGATATTCGCTTTTCCTTTGATTTATTACAATACGGTGAGGATCTGCCGTGTAATTATTCCGTACTTGAAAACAAAGTTGATTTATGGTTTAACTGTGACAACTAAAGAGATGGATAGATCGTATCGTTTCTTGAATATCTTTCTAAACTTTGCTGTTAAATTTATTATTATTAACCAGAGTGCTGCGCTAAAAGTAATTTATGAAAGCATAAGTAAATTAATCAATTCTGCAAGTGAAACTTTCTAACGGAAGCTTCAATCCGTGTCCAGAAATGATCTTCTAATTCGTATAGAGCGTGTATTCGGTAAAAACCTTATACCTTACAATGCCATTAGATCTAAAACTGCACGAATGCGGTTTCTGGTGGTCATTAAAAGGGAATTAGTAAAAACATCGCTTGATCCAATAAAACCCAATTTTTTAAGGAGGCACAAGAGTGATGGTCGCATCGTGTCCCAAGGGAATAGAGAAGTTAATGACCAATAATGTCCCAACATGTGTGGATATCAACTGCATGTCGTCCTGCTGGCTGGGTCAGAGCAAGGACACGTGCAGGCCGGGTGTAGGCTATCTATTATTTATTCTACTAGTACGTCATGATTAAATGCGTCCCGCTTTGCGAAACACGAGCAAGTGAGAGAGGGACCTGTTTACGATGGGACGTGGGGACATTAAGGCTGATTAACAGCATGTGGCTCTGCCACATTACGGGGCAGGACAAGGGTAATAAGTGGACTTTTAATTATCCTGCACGCGGGGACACATTGTCATCTGTTTGTTGCAATATTAGATCATAATTTTTGTTTGCAGTGGACAATTTTTTTCAGTAAACCAACGGTGCTCGCTCCGGGTTTAGGGTGAGCTTTGGATAATTGATGGAGAATATTAATGCAGTACTTAACAAGGTCTGCTCTACCATAATTTTCTCTTTTAATGTTTGCGTTCCGCTAATGAATTCCGGCGTTTTCTGGTGCAAACAAGCCAATTTCATGCTGCACCTTGATTTCTGTAAAAGATTAAAGTAAAGTTGGTACGATACGAAGATTCACCAGAGCAGAACCTCTAAAAGCAATAGAACTTTATACTGATCAATCGAAATACCCGATAAGTAATCCTTTAAGTTTCGTATTGAAATTCCTCCCTTTACACAAAATATACTGTTACTGTGTATTAGGATTTCCGTTAAATGAGTATAGACTAGATTATCTGAAATAGGCTTTCCCAGTCTTTCTGGCTCTTTTCCCAAAAATTAATGAGACCACTGAATCTAGCGTCCTTTCTGAGGAAATGGAGCAGGATTACGAGGCATTTGGGGCACTTACGCAAGAAAAATCAATAGAAACCAATAAATACGTTTTACTCCTGAAAATAAAACGTTCGTACAAGATGAAAATGGTGTAAAAGCATACGTACGTATGTGTTGGAAATTTCTCTTCTGCAAATGTTTGGATTTCCTCTAATCGAAAATTGAAAACAAATATGAAATATGTATTTTTTGAAACGTCCATAAAACGAGGGGTTGAAGTTCACATTCAACATTGCAGGTACACAAACTTAGTTTTTTTACTAAATTTAAATGATACTATTGAATTTTAAAATTACAACCAATTACAATATAAGTTGCATAAATTTTAAACCCGTGCCTAATCAGTACTACATAATCACAGGTTTCCATGGTATTTTAGTTTAATTAGAACACAATTTTATAAATCCGACGTGTACGATACAAGTATAATACAAATCATGGTATTCTGCTTATAATCATAGGAACAATTCGTAGATTAATTTACATGATTGGTTAATATCTAAGAAGCAGAACTAACTAATTTATAATTTCTAAAAGACATCCCCTGCCTTAAACAGTAGTAAGCAACTACTTTTAAAATCTCATGCTTACCAATTTGCAATTCTTGTACAATCTACGGAAATGTTTTAAATCTGAGAAAGGTTAACACTTGATTTTCTTATGAATCGACCAAATATGCAAAGAATGTGAGGATGCCAATTAATATACGTACGTCTGAGATTTTAATGGGAAAAATTTGTGCTATTCGGTAGCTGCAGAGTGTGTTTCAAGAAAACGTTCTGAATCCTTTAATTCTGTACTGAAGGGCGTTTCAGAATAATATTCTGAAACCTTAAATTCTGTGCTGAAGGGTGTTTCAGAATAACGATCGGAAGCCTTTAATTCTGTACTGAATGGTGCTTCAGAATAACGTTCTGAAACCTTTAATTCTGTACTGAATCGTGTTTCAGAATACCGTTCTGAAACCTTCAATTCTGTACTTCAGGGTGTTTCAGACTAACGTACTGAGACCTTTAATTCTGTACTGAAGAGTGTTTCAGAATTACGTTCTGAACCTTTAATTCTGTACTGAAGGGTGTTTCAAAATAACGTTCTGAAACATTCAATTCTGTACTACAGTATGTTTCGAATAACGTTCTAAAACCTTTAATTCTGTACTGAAGAGTGTTTCAGAATTACGTTCTGAACCTTTCAATCTGTACTGAAGTGTGTTTCAGAATAACGTTCTGAAACCTTAAATTCTGTACTACAGGGTGTTTCAGAATATCGTTCTGAAACCTTCAATTCTGTGCTTAAGCGTGTTTCAGAATTACGTTCTGAAACCTTTAATTCTGTACTGAAGGGTGTTTCAGAATAACATTCTAAAACCTTTAATTCCGTACTTCAGGGTGTTTCAGACTAACGTACTGAGACGTTTAATTCTGTACTGAAGAGTCTTTCAGAATTACGTTCTGAACCTTTAATTCTGTACTGAAAGGTGTTTCAAAATAACGTTCTGAAACATTCAATTCTGTACTACAGTATGTTTCGAATAACGTTCTGAAACCTTTAATTCAAATTTAATTCAAAATAACGTTCTGAAACATTCAATTCTGTACTACAGTATGTTTCGAATAACGTTCTGAAACCTTTAATTCAAATTGAAATCAAAATAACGTTCTGAAACATTCAATTCTTTACTACAGTATGTTTCGAATAACGTTCTGAAACCTTTAATTCAAATTTAATTCTAAATAACGTTCTGAAACATTCAATTCTGTACTACAGTATGTTTCGAATAACGTTCTGAAACCTTTAATTCAAATTTAATTCAAAATAACGTTCTGAAACATTCAATTCTGTACTACAGTAT
>JABXWE010047931.1:0-14653 GCA_014611495.1 Limonius californicus
TATTTTTCTATGATTTCTGTACTTTTGCGATTTTTAGACGTTCAATGCGATGGTTGTTTTCCAAGCCTTCATTTCTTCTTCACGCCTTTTTCATTTCATTGTTGGTTGGACTTGGTCCTCCCTATTCTTCTCTGCTCATCTCTGTTGTATGCTTGTCTGTGTCATTGTTCTCCCGTCACTCTTTTGACGCCGTCCACCCATCTAAATGGTGGTCTCCCTATCCCTCATCATCCTTCTCTTTGTCTCCAGTACATTATCCTTTCGGTCCATATTTCGTGTCTAGTTCTCATAATGTGTCCAGCCCAAGACCATTTTTTCTGTGATGTATTTACGTATTCTTTTAACTTCTGCTTGCCTTCTTATCCATGCTATAGTTTTCATATCACTTAACGTTTACTAACAGAATCATACACTGCTTAAGGAAAACACAAACAGCCGTGGTAAGGAAAATGCTGGGAATAAAGTTGACTGATAGGAAACTATAGTATGGATAAGCCTTCACTACCATATTTGAATTCAGCAGTTCACTGATACAGTCAAAAACAAAGGCGCAGTGATCTACAAAAATATTTTTCATATTGTTGTGAACCAAACGTTTCCAACAAACATTTTCTAATAAAATATTTAATTACAGCACCGTATTTCATTTTCCCAATTTTTAAATAAACACTCAAATACGTTTGCTCAAAAAACGTATGCTAACAACTACTTGACAGAATGACTTGCACTTTTACATCTGCACATATATCAGATGAAACAGTTCTTTGCAATAATAAAATTTCAAAACTATCAATTCCATCAAGACTTCATTCGTAATATAAAACACATCTAACTCCATCTAGCAACTTTATCAAATTTGCAATATACGAGGTTTGTAAATTAAGTAATGAAACTGGTAGCGTAGCGTTCTATCTGGCAACACTGGGGCCGCGGGAGTAGAAGGGGCGGCAGGTGAACATGTACGAGTTTGAACTCGCTAGAGTCATTTGGTTGTCCATAGCGATTTTTTCGTGAAACTATTTTTTCTAGTGCGCTCTGAAAATGAGTGACATCATTTTCGAGCAACGGTCTGCTAACAGGTTTTGCTTCAGACTTGGGCACAGTGCAACGGAAACTTTTGCAAAACTTCGGCAGGCCTACGCAGACAGTGTTTTGTCAAGGGCCCAGGTTTTTGGGTGGTTTAAGGCATTTTCAGAAGGAAGAGAGTCGATTGAAGATGAACCTCGCAGCGGAAAGACAGAGTCCGGAATCTTGCGCGTTCAGATCGTCGACTGACAGTCAGACTGATCGAGGAAGAGTTGAATTTGACTCACACCACCGTTCATCAGATTTTGACCAATCAATTGAGGATGAGAAAAAGCTGCGCAAAAATGGTTCCGAAAAACCTTTCGCGGGACCAAAAGGACATCAGGATGGAAAGGTGCCTTGATTTTTGGAACCGATTAAAAATGATCCCCATTGTCCATTGTCTGGAACGTGTCATTACTGGTGACGAGTCTTGGGTGTTTGAGTATGACGCGGAAACGAAGCGCAAGAGCATAGAATGGCACATTTCAACCTCTCCAAGGCCAAAAAAGCAAGAATGAGCAAGTCGAAGATCAAATGCATGGCGATTTGCTTTTTTTATTAGCCAGGGAATCGTTCACAATGAGTTTGTGCCTCCAGGCCCAATGGTTAGGTAATCAAACTTTTACTGACGGGTTCTTGAAAGGCTTCGAAAAAGGGTCATGCGTGAGTTCAAACATCAAGAACAACTGGGTGTTGCATCACGATAATGCACCTTGTTACACAGCAATTTCAATAAACGATTTTTTGGCGAATAAGCACATCCCTGTGGCTCCTCAGCCTCCTTATTCGCTCGACTTGAGTCCTTGTGACTTTTTCCTCTTCTGAGGAAGAATACTACTGCCTGAAAAATCACCTCAAGGGACGTCATTTTGGGACACTGGAAAACATTCAAACGGCTGTGATCGGCCAACTGAAGGCTATTCCAGTATCCGAGTTCCAGCACTGCTATGAGAAGTGGAAGAACCGTCTCCAGCGCTGTGTGACTTCCCAAGGCAGTTACTTTGAAGGAGACAATGTTGAATTGTAATTTTGTTCGAATAAAAAAATTTTAAAAATCAGTCGTACTACTTAATTTACACACCTTGTATATCTCTTAATGTGGAGTTTCCTTGGAATCGGTGTGTACATTATTAAATCATATGTACATTTTTGTTGTAATATGAAAATAAGAGGTACATGATTGTGTTAATCAAATCAGACTGCTGTGTTTCCAAGATATGTAAATACTTGAACGTTCAAAGTTCTTTTCCTTAATAGCCAAACTTATTTTATATTGAAAATATTTACGATTACGATTTGAAATGTGCTATATTGCATTTACAGCACTACAACAAAGTTACATCTGGAATAAACATCTAAATTAACTCCGAGAATGTCATTTGAATGTAAATTAAACATGTTTACGCCAGTTTTTGACATATACAAATATGTTGGTGTTTAAAATAGTATTGTTTCTCTTTACTAGAGACGTAAACAATACTATCATATCAAGAGTACTACCCAAACACATTTGTTTTTCGAGCAAAAACAATATTCTCATGACTTACATAAAACTATCAAAAGTTATTTAACTCTTTCAGTCAACAAATATATATTTTAAAATTGCAGTAAACAAAATTGTTGACCGACCTTCCTCGATTTTATCGCCAAATGAATGTATGGGGTTGAAGACCGGAAGACCTCTACTGCAAGTCAAAGGGTACTTTGATGTAACGCTTAAAATATTGCCTTCCGATTGATTGATATTTGTTAATTATCTTAATAAATCTTCCACGGAATTTCTTACAGTAAATTTAATGTTACGAACGGTCTGAATAAAAAATGGTGTTACGTTTTTAAACCAAAGTTTAACGACATTCTGCGTCTGGCAATATCAATGCTAAAATGCGTAGCTATCTTTGTTTGGGAAGGTTATAAACTAAAATGCTTTATTAATTTATAATAAAAGTAGAATGATGTTAGAATCAAATTTAGATGCTTAGAAATCCAGTGATTAAAAGCATTTATTTCATCTATAATTAAATACACAATGGGTCTTTCCACTAATTTTTTGTACTTACCTAATTTAGTGTAGGTAAAGTAATAATACCACTTAGAAAATATAAAAAATAAAATTTATAGTTTTAATTCGTTTTTTGTTATACTTTACAGAAAAGTTGTATATCTACAATTTAAAATAGTTATTTAAACGCACCATTACGGCTTGACCAGTTAAAAGTTTCAATCCTAATTGCAATTTCGGTTAGTCATTCTGTCCAGTAGTCGGAACGATACTTTTTTTAAGTATCGCGAAATCAATACCGATGCTTTACCAAAAAAAGTACCGCCATACCGATATTCGATACTTTTCTGTTAAAGTGGGCCGAAGTCAAAAGTTAAACAAGTTGTTCATAACGGCGTCTTTGAAAGACATTTGTTAAAGATTAAAATATTTCAAGAAGCTTGGCAATAAGATAAAGTAAGGAGTATTGTTAATGTTAATCCTTTCAATGTGGAGCGGATAAATAGCTTAGGATTTTACGTTTTACCCAATATTTACATTCCTACCTAGTATCTTTTTCTTGCCATTCATCCCCCCCCCCCACCGGAACCGCTTTCGCAATACTTCAGGGGGGTGCGGACGTCCCTTACACACTAACCATTCATGCAACATGCACCCTAAACTTAACTAAGTGAAACGCGGTCGCCTCAGCCGGAATTCGATCGGCTGCGTTTCACTGTGACCTCGAGTGGCAGCGCGTTTTCGCACTGCTCCACCGGAGTCCCTATTCCTACCTAGTATCTAAAAGGGTTTACAGGATTGGGAACTGGAACTAACTATTTATTTTGATTTTCTAGAGTGTTCCAGTAAAAAATTATATCGTCAAAGTATCGCAAATCTGCGATACTCGATACTTTTTTTGGAACGTATCGCGATGCAATAATCGATACTGGAAAAATATCGCGATACCTCCGACCACTGACTCTGTGCTACATATTCCTTAACGCACATAATAACAATGAAATGAAACAATGAAACTTTAAGGCGGAAGGAGATCCGACAAATTCGGTTTGAATTCCGCATATAAATATCCTGAAAGTATCGGCCGTATCATTTTCAGTTGTGTTATGTAGGCAGAAATTTATAGACACCAATGAATTTCTTCTTTATTAAGTTGAGTAGTTTCGTAGATTTTAAGAATAACTCGCAGAAAAATAAATTGTAAAGTAGTCGAATTAAAATAACCAGTAGACAATAATTTGGCAATTTTGGTTCTTCAGTTCTTCATTTGTGTTACGTTCTAGAGTGAAATAAATATAAACTTAACTTTTGGAATGTTGGGTTTTAAATAGTAGTACACTGATATTGAAGTTAAACATAGCAAGGTTCACAAAATCCAGGCGTAAATTTCTTTTAAATAACAATATAGGTTAGTAATACAGACTTTAGACACAAAAATATTTTCTTAAATAGTATGTAAGTATCGGAATTACAGATTCATATATAATATATTACAGTTGCAAATAATTTTTGGTACGTAACGAAACAAAAAATACTGCGTTTTTTACTAGCGTTTAATGAAAATGTTGAAAAATCAACAGGTAACTCTATTAGTTGGAGACTACGTACGTACGTACGTCATTCTACCTATCACTACGATGTATTTCATTTGGCATTTCAAAATTTAAATATTCAATAATATGGTTGAATTAACTATAACAAATGTTATCAATTAACTAGTAATAGTTTCAATGGACGTTAGTGTGTCGTACTGGGATATAATAATGTTAATAATTGTGATTATGCAGTGAAAGAGAATATTAGGCTGCATGGTTGCGAGTAGACTAGACTGTGTTTATTTGAGTAAAGAACTGGGACCACCTAAATGAACACGGAGTTGTGTACTTAGTAATTGTTTTATGTGCTTGTAAATAGTGATTATAGCTCTGATATTAATTTGTTATTTGTTGTGTCAGTTCTAATTTGCTGTGTAATGTTGTGAGATCAAATTTCACTATTTACGCTGCATTTCTAATAATGACACTGTGTGTAGCTAAAGGGACGCGTGTTCCGCATTTGTTGTAGGAGTTGTGTGTGCTATTTTATTATTACAGCTGTGCGCTCAGTAGTAGTGTTGTGTGTTCCTAAAAGGTCGTCAATGAAGCCCATACTGGCCTTCATTGATTCCGAGGAGGCGTTTGACACAGTGGAAATATAGAGAAAGGCGCAAGATTAAAGTGGCAATGGGCCAGACATGTGATGCGCACAGAAGATAATAGATGGAACAAAAGACAATCAGATTGGAGACCTAGGGCAGGATGATGACTTTGTGGCGACCACGTACAAGATGGCGAGATTATGTAAAACAACATCAGATGTGTAGTGCATGGGAACTACAGCGGAGCAAACTGACAACACTTAGAGGCGTACGTCCAGAGATGGAATATTGACGCTGACACATGATGATGATGATGAAAAAGTCGTGGCGCCTAATTTAGTTTGAAAGTTGTGTATTGCTATTTTATTATAATAGCTGTGTGCTCAGTAATGGTACTGAGTGTACCTAAAGCTTTATGTGCTCCTAATTTAGAGTGAAAGTTATGTATTACTATTTTATTATAATAGCTGTCTGTTCAGTAATGATACTGTGTGTACGTAAAAGTTTCTGTGCCCCTAATTTAGAATGAAAACTGTGTATTGCTATTTTATTACAATAGCTGTATGTTCAGTAACGGAACTGTGTGTGCCTAAACGTTTCTGTGCCCCTAATTTAGAATGAAAATGGTGTATTGCTATTTTATTACAATAGCTGTGTGCTCAGTAATAATACTGTGTGTACCTAAAGGCTTGTGTGCTCGTAATTTAGAGTGACAGTTGTGTATTGCTATTTTATTATAATAGCTGTATGTTCAGTAACGGTACTGTGTGTGCCTAAACGTTTCTGTGCCTCTAATTTAGAATGAAAATGGTGTATTGCTATTTTATTACAATAGCTGTGTGCTCAGTAATAATACTGTGTGTACCTAAAGGTTTGTGTGCCCGTAATTTAGAGTGACAGTTGTGTATTGCTATTTTATTATAATAGCATATGTTCAGTAACAGTACTGTGTACCTAAAAGTTTCTGTGTCCCTAATTTAGAATAAAAACGGTGTATTGCTATTTTATGACAATAGCTGTGTGCTTAGTAATAATACTGTGTGCACCTAAAGGCTTGTGTGCCCCTAATTTAGAGAGAAAGTTATGCTTTAGTTATTATTATAGTTATTACTATTTTATCATAGTATCTGTCTGCTCAATAACAGTACTGTGTGTCCCTCAAAGCTTGTGTGCCCCTAATTTAGAGTGAAAATTGTGTATTGCTCTTTAACTGGAAGAGCAGTATATTTAGTAGTGGCATTGTGTGTATCTAAGGGGCGGTATACCCAAAATTTATCGTGAAAGTTGTGTATTTCTGTTTTATTATAAGAGCTGTATGCTTAGTAATGGTACTGCGTGTACCTAATTGGTAACTGAGCTGTGTGCTCAGTAGTATTACTGCGTGTTAATGGTGTTTACACTCACCTAGTCCTGATCCTCCGAATAGTTGTTAGATAATTCTGAGGTTTCCATCAAATATTCCATCTTTTAAGGAGTTACTTTCGCAATCTGATTCACAGGGCCAACAAGCTTTTTACGTAAACCTCTCATACAATTTATAACTAGTCGACTAATGTTTATGTCAACATGATTATATACAAGGAACTAAAGAGGAAATGATATAAAATGAGATAATGACGTGTGTTTCATTAGAAAAATTCCTGTTGTGAAATATGCAGGAATATGTAAAGTTGATAGTTAAATTAGTAGTAAAAATTTTTAAAATATATTTTTAAGTTGCGTTTCTAACATAGAAAACGAAAATTAAAAGATTATGGCATGTTTTATTTATGATTACCTATATATTAAGGGTTTAAGGGTTTAAGGGTTACAAACAATAATTATTTGAAAAGTTTTTTTACGAAATTGATGTAGTATTTTAGATGCAGTTGTCTCTTAAAATGCATTCCATTCTTTTTGTCGTTTCTTGGCCAATTTGAATATTGGTATAAAATAAATAATTAATCTTATAGTTTACTAATAATAAAAGTCAATGTAACTTGAATGCCCTGCTGTTGCTTATTTTAGGAAAATATAGTTTTCGAAAGTAGTATTACTATATCAAAACTATCAGTTTTTATCGAAATAAAACAACAATAGCATATGTTCGTGTAATTATTAGCAGTTGCAGTATCGAAAGAAGATTCGTTTGACACTAAAATATAAATGGCTTTATAAGGATAATACCTGGTAAGTATAAAGTGGTTTATATCCTTACAAGGTTAGCGTGAACGAACATGACTCATTTATATCAGTAAAGCACCGGTTATCGAATTACATACCTACTACAGGTAGCGTTAAAATCAACAAACGATATAATACAAGAAACTGCATCGTTCTTACGTACAAAAACACATGACATACGAACTACAAACATCGCCATTAACAAACTACATATTTTTGGTATAATTGAATATTATAAACCAGTGTAATTTATAGCTTTGTATCCAAAGTAGGTGTTTCGGGGTTCCATATCAAGTAACTGTAATTCCTGCGACAAAACTAGATCACCTGAGCTTTAGTTGACCTACACAGTTTACATTAAATTCCGCACAGACTTGTGATATTCATCCTGCGATATAAATTTACTATGCAGTTTTTGGATATTATGGGCTCTAAAATATTTTTGAACAATTTTTCTGAAATTGTAACAACTATGGTTGTAGACCATAAGAAGGCATTAAGAAACTCGTCACCATGTAAAATCTGCTCCAAAATATAACAAACCTGCAAGAAAAATTGATTAAAGTAATTGATGAAGCAACGACGAACTTCTAGCGAATAATTTAAAAACTGTATTACAGGAGGTATTAACTTTTTTTTTACTAAAGCAATTTGTATACCTTGCGCTTATTAAGATTATCCTTAAATGTTGTTTCAGAATTATACAAACCATTTTCTGTTGGTCTGTGTAGGACCTTGCGCGCCCAAAATTGGCTTGTACCTATTTGTCATTTTTGATAAACTACAGATTAGACAAACCATACAAAGCCCAAGTATATTACTGAAAGTATGATAAAGATTAAACTTGGTCAGTAATCTGTATAGCGGACTTTTTAATGTAGAGTGTAAAAAAACAAATAACAGTATTTTTTCTATTTACCTGCGGTTAATTTTTGGGCGTACATTATATATAAATATATATCATTACAATAAAAAGTCAATTTTAATATCATCTGTAGTTGTTTTTCTTAACACAACTGTGCATTGTAAATGTGAGTAATATACACAGAGGACATACAGCGTATTGTGATCCGCATCTCAAATTAATTGCAAGTAAATTTCATGCATTAACAACACTATTTCTTCGATTATTACGAGATAGCTATAAAATAGTTCAGAATGTTCCATGAAAATGGCAGCAACTTGGCGGAATAATAAATATCTGGACAAGGGTCTAATTGCTTCGCCGACTCGTTCGCCGGACATAACTCCTTCAGCAATTTATTTAATTAAGTTTATCTAAGAAAAACTGTATTCTACTGTATCTTAGAAACACGATCGTTTAAGAAAAATTGAAATGTTATTATGAACATATAATATATAGGATGTTTCAACTAAAACAGTTCACCCTAAATAATTGTGTATACATCAATATTACAATTTACTTTCGGTTTAGACATTTGGGAACTACACCCAGCATTATCGGGTAGGGCCCGACCTGCAGCTTGTCTGTCTTTACATTTGCATTTGCATTTGCTCTAGAAGTTTGAGCAATATTTGTTCGTAGGCCCTACCTGCCTAAACAGGGCCGTGTGCTTAGATTATTCAAATCTTGGGGCGGACAAGGATTTGATTTTAATGTATTTTGTTTGCCAGGACAATAATACTTAATCGGCTTATGCCTGTTAGCTGTTTGCGAACCCATACAAACTAACGTTTCGCAAGACATTGCAGCTTGCATCTTCAGACTGAATAGAACACTGAATTCAAATCCGGGAAGCGGAAGTATTTAAGTCTCTTTGAACCAGTCGGACAGAACGATGGAGTTCTGGTTGGCTGTTACCGTTGGGCAAAGACGGATCCGGTGGAGAGTGATCGTGAGATTGATGATGCTTAGGAGTCCTTAGAAGATAAACAACTGCAGTCCAAGCTTTATTGAGTCTAAAACCATCCTCCCTGTTTATGTTGTTAGGTTGTTTCTCAATTTCAATTGTTTCACGTATGATACGAGGGAAGTAATGAGGTACTTTGGCGAGTACCCGAGCATTGTCAAAGTCCATCTTATGCCCAGTTAAACCAGTATGTTCAGTCACCGCAGATTTTGTGACGCGTTTGTGTTTGCGCTCATCTTCGTCCTCTCGCAATCTTAACTCAATGGAACGAAAAGTTTGTCGGATATAGTTTGAGCCACAAGAGCATGGGATGTTGTAAGTCCCGGCTGATTTAAAATTTGATATATGATCCTTTGCGGATCTGAAACCGTTTCCCAAAGTTTCATTAGTCCTGAAGACTGTCTTTATGCTTTACCTTAAGAGCATGCCCAATCTTAACAGTAGTGCCTTTACTGTAAAGTAGAAAAGCTAAGCCTAAGGAACTTTTCGTTCCATTGAGTTAAGATTGCGAGAGGACGAAGATGAGTGCAAACACAAACGCATCACAAAATCTGCGGTGACTGAACATACTGGTTTAACTGGGCATAAGATGGACTTCGACAATGCTCGGGTACTCGCCAAAGTACCTCATTACTTCCCTCGTATCATACGTGAAACAATTGAAATTGAGAAACAACCTAACAACATAAACAGGAAGGATGGTTTTAGACTCAATAAAGCTTGGACCGCAGTTGTTTATCTTCTAAGGACTCCTAAGCACTCTCCACCGGATCCGTCTTTGCCCAACGGTAACAGCCAACCAGAACTCCATCGTTCTGTCCGACTGGTTCAAAGAGACTTAAATACTTCCGCTTCCCGGATTTGAATTCAGTCTTCTATTCAGTCTGAAGATGCAAGCTGCAATGTCTTGCGAAACGTTAGTTTGTATGAGTTCACAAACAGCTAACAGACATAAGCCGATTAAGTATTATTGTTCTGACAAACAAAATACATTAAGATCAAATCCTTGTCCGCCCCAAAGTTTAAATAATCGAAGCACACGGCCCTGTTTAGGCAGGGCCTACGAACAAATATTGCTCAAACTTCTAGAGCAAATGCTTGTAAAGGCAGACAAGCTACAGGTGTGTTCGAGAAACCGCGAAAGCCTCAAAGTATATAATTGTATATACACTAATAATAATGAAATTTAAAACAATCGGCGAGACTAGTCAACAATAGTTTGAAGGGGTGCATCTTTTACCATGTACGTCATCAAGCCTACTTTACCCCCCAGTCCGCATCACCACCACCAACTCCAAAATGTTAAATGACTAGGGCTGCAGTGTGATAATTTATTAAAAGATTTTTCTGCAGTTTATACAATCTGAAAATGTTGTACAATTATGTCAATTTATTTGAGAACTTGCATTCTGAAGTTTCCGATGCGTATGAGAAATGTTAACTAAAAATTTCAAAAAAGTGTTCTGAGCATTAGGTAAGATAGCAACAACACAAAATAATTCAATGTTTGTTTTTTATCGCCTTGTATTATTTAGATTTAGAGGATGTAGAGCAACAAATAAACCACTGATTTTCAAGAAGTTAAAACGCCGCTGTTTGCTATGACCCAACGATCAGTGGAATTGTGCTACTGAGCAGCGTCAGAAAGCACTAATTTAGTGATGCAACTACTTTTAATATAATAACCATATCAGATGGATTCCCGGGGAAGAATTTTCATCAAAATATATAATTACATCAATTATGCGTCCCACCACTGTTACCACATGGGGCTGCTTCCCCGTCCAAAAAAAGCATAACTTGTAAAAATACAGATATCGACTAATAAAATCGACTGCATGGATTGGCCAGCGCAATCCCCAGACCTGAGCCCTATGAAAAATGTGTGGTAAAAAATAGCAAACATCTTATATAAAAGAGTTCGTTGTATTCCGAAGGGGGAAGTAGGAAAACTGGTAAATTGCATCAAACATAAGGGTAGGCCAATCAAATATTAAAACTAGTATAAATTTAAATAATATTTTATATAGGTAATATTGCAGATTTTTGTCTTAATTGCATTGGATTATTTTAAATACTTTTTACCTACTGATAGAGACACCGAATCGCAAAACAACATTTGAAAGAAGTGCATTTAAATGTAAATTTTGCTCAAATGTTAAAATAATTTTAATTTTGGTTTCTCAAATAATCCGAGGTCGTATTGTGTGCTTCGACAAGCAAGTTTTGATTGGCTTAAGCCACGTCGTCTAGTAGAACTCTGCTGCAATAGTTCCGTATTCCTCCATAAGGAGATTAATTCAGTAATTTAAAAATATTGAAACCTTGCAAATTTATTCCTTTATGCAAAAAAATAAAAGTAGAAATTTTATTTTTACCATCGTTTTTTGTAATAATTAGAACACTGGAAATTAACCCATTTTAATGACCGTACTGTTGTGGAGGTCGGCATTGTTGTTGCACTCTGTACATTAACAGAATCTGTAGTTGTTACACGATATAGTTATGATACACAGAACTGCCCCGTATAATAATGAACGGCTGGTCAGTTTATATACAGGCGAACGAGATAAAAATAACCCGCAAGTAAGTAATGCCAATGAAAGTTAACTGTTGAATTCATTTGTGGTGTAGGCTTGGGGGCCGAAGTTAAATAATTATACAAATTGGCAAAGATCTGTGCGTGTGCAATCAATGTAGGTTAATGCTGTTGGTGTTGCGCAATCCAAATATATGTCAACAATTTAGTCATTTTAGATTTGGCTATACAATCGTAAACCAAGGTTACCCCCTTGTTAATTCGTTCTGTTTCAGTCCAAAGTCCACAAGCGCTCGTTTTGGATTCGTATCATCTTATAAATTGTTTCGGATAAACCGGATTCAGACCTCAGACGTTTTAATACTTGACAATGACACCAATTTCGCAACACACTCCACCTGTAATTTTAGATTTTTTGCGATGTCAATAAAAACCGGAGAGGAACTACCAACTCGGACTATTCACACGCAAAGCGTTGCTTGCAAAGTTTCTAATAATACGGAAGCTGGAGTTGAAGTAAATGCAGATTCAAGGTTTAGCAGATAGTATTACTTCCAAGTTCTAAATGCAAATAGTTTAAGCTGTATCTTAACTTACACGTGTTAATTTCTGTAAAATTTTCTTCGAAGTGTTGCGTCGTTCGGCGAAATAGAATAAAAGATATTCGAAATTCCATGAAATAAGCAAAAAAACGTTGGAAAACTTGCCAGATTTATACGTGGGATAAAATTTGAAACGGAATCTTTAGAAATCAAATATCCAAAGGCTAATGCGTTTGATATTTCCTTACATTACATTTTTGTTACATCCATTGCCATTCATTTCGTTTCCTGCACTACATTTAATAAAAGCTGCTATACACACTACTTCTATTACCTATTTTTAATTGCTTGTATGCACTATCAAATATTTTAAAGCTTTTTCTAACCGTTTACCTAAACCAGTTATTTTCTCCTATTATTACCGTAAAAATGATTATTTTTAGCACCTGTACAAAAATCAATATCAAACTTCGCATCTGATGATCTGGCAACGTTAATTCATCTCAGAACACCCTGCAGAAACTGTACCTAAATTTTTAATGTTAATTTAATGAAAATTATACGAAATTAATTTGGAAGAGCATTGGAAATTCGTTTTAGTGGAAAATTATTTAAATTCCATTATACGTTAATTGGGGAAAAAAAATACGTAATGAGATAATAACGATTTATGATTGGAGACAAATAGCAGAAATTTGTTTGGTGGGTTATATCTGTTTCCGCTTTCATACGACGTTGAACCTTTCAATGAAGTTGCGAACTAAGAACTGCTGAGAACTCTTGCATCAAATAACCTGGGTTTTGTAATTAATTTACAAGATAATTTAAACAACCCAGAATAGAGCTAACAAAAAAAATAAACGCTCAATTTCAATACACCAAATTAGTTATAGTTTACACTTAACAGTGACAACTGCTAAATTTCAACTTGGCTTAAATTGGAAAACAGTAATAGCAATTGTAATGTATCTACTACCTACTTTACATTATTTAGTACAGGGTGGGCAAATTTCGATGTTTGTATAGGGTAACTCGGTAACTATAGGAGATACAAAAAAATGGAAGTCACATTCTCGATCTCTTTTTTTGAGACAAATTCACTGGCAGAAACAAAAATTTGCTATCGTCTTTTGTTTTCGAGTTATAAACAAAAGTTCGATTTTTCGACTTTTAGACAAATGTGAATATCGTGGTTGTTTGTAAAGTTAGGAGAAAATAACTTTTACATTCTCAAGGCACTTTTTTCTGTTTAATCCAGTGGCGTCGAGAAAATTTGAAAAAAAAGGTTTAATGTCGAGTTATGGCCTAAAGTTGTATTTTTTGAAATGGGAATCATAGTTGGCTATGGTTTATTTAAAACGGATTTTTTTTTCTCTTTCTAACTATGTATCATATGTCGGGTAACTTTTGATGTGTAAGTCTTTAATAGCGAACATAATATTTTACTAGATTACTTTTTGCGTTTTTTTATATTTTACCAAGTAGGCGGGTGTCATCTATGATGGTAAACGGAAAAAATCCATGAAAAAAAATCCAAAGGAAAAAAATCCAAGGAAATAAAATCCAAACTATAATTATAGTAATTTTTCACATGGTTTGTAACATTACGGCCGGTTGCACAAACGCTTTATAAAGTTTGCCTTATAGTTACCAACCTTAAAAATAAAATTTTAGGGCAAAAATATTTTGTTATTTAGGTAGATCTGTATTTGGTTATAATGCCCTTGGCTGTAAATTTTGACAATTTAACTATTTATTAAAACTAAAACGTCTTCACTTTTACAATTAAATGAGCTAATTGTAATTATGACGGAAACAAAATCGTTAATATGCAATTTACTTGCAAACGAATAAACACTGTCATAGATGGATTGTAGGAAAAAAAACCCAAGGAAAAAAAATCAATAGAAAAAAAAAATCCAAACTATAAAATGAAGTGATTATAATTTTGAACAGCCAAACCTTTTTTTTCTCACTCATTTATACTACTGCCCCCCCTCCCCGGAACCGCTTTCGCATTACTTCAGCCCCAACGGAGCGACCACAGTTGCTGTGACCTCGAGTGGCCAATGCGTTCTCGCACTAGACCACCGAGGTCCCTGAACAGCCAAATCTAACCTAACCTACAACTTTTTTATCTTTCAGTATTGTTGTCTACTTTTCTTTTTTATTTTTTTATTTTATATTTTATATATTATTATATATTATATATATATATTTTATATTAAATTACTATAATTATAGTTTGGATTTTATTTCCTTGGATTTTTTTTCCTTTGGATTTTTTTCCTTTGGATTTTTTTTTATGGATTTTTTTCCTGGATTTTTTCC